>JASVEL010010004.1:0-84361 GCA_032618575.1 Nicotiana noctiflora
ATTCCAATCGCTCTCCCGAGTCATAAATCATCCCCCGAAGATATCCGAATCACCTAAATTTTCATCCGAGCCCTCTAACTACATAGTCAACTTTTGGTTGACTTTTTTAAATCAAGCTTCCTTCTAAGAGACTATGTACCTTATTTTCAACCAAAACCAATTTAATTACACCCAATAGACTCTAATACTGATATAGAAATATGAAGCAACACAATGAGGGGGAAACATGGCAGTAACTCACGTGGCGACAGGTTGGGTCGTCACACATATTCAAAAACATCACCCTTCAATTCATACCATACGAATCATTAACAACACATCTCCTTCACCAATAATATGTTAAAAACAAACAACAAACTACTACTATACTACAAGAAAATAAACTAACATTTATCACTATTCAACTTTAAAATAATATATAAAAGCATACAATACAACAACAATAGAAAGAAAAGAGAAGGAGGATGAAATCAAACCTTGTGGGGAAGAAGAGAAAAAGCTAGTGAAGGAGGAAGATGGGGAAGAAGGGGTTAAGAATTTGAGAGGAAGAAGAAAATTTTGGGGTTGAGAAGGGAGAAAATCGTGATTGTTTGAGTGAGGGGATGTGTTTTGGGTATTTTAGTTTTTATGAGTTATGAAGTTGAAATGAAAAGGGAAAAACAAGAAATTAAAAAAAACAAAAAAAACTTACCTGTTCAAGCCCGATCGCGGTCATGTCTGTGATCCGCATAGCGGTCCATGCTGCGGTCTTTTACACACCCTTCTACGGTCGCGGAGAACCCAATTTTTTTTACGATAGATACAAGAGCTATATGTTACATTACAACAATTTCGTGGGTCGCCTCTCACACATCGCCTGATTTAACGTTGCAGCACAACGTAAATAGTGGAGTTCCTTCTCCTTGTTTGTGTATTGGGGTTCTTTGAAATGTGACACAATTGTATCCCTTTTCATCAGTTGTCCAATGTAGTGTTTCAACCTTTGTCCATTGATGGAGAATTTGTTCGTCCCGTCTGTTGATTGAATCTCCACAGATCCACTAGCAAATATTTGCACTACTCTGAATGGCCTCGACCATTGGGATTTTAACTTACCCGGAAACCATCTTAGTCTTGAGTTGTACAATAACACCATATCACCAGGTTTGAAGTCTCTATCCATGATGTGCTTATCATGCATTTTCTTCATTCTTTCTTTGTAAAGCCTCGTACTCTCAAAGGCGTGATAGCGGAATTCCTCTAGCTCATGTAGCTCCGTTAGTCCATTTTGTCCAGCTGCTTCGGGATCAATGTTCAATTGTTTCAATGCCTACCAAGCACGATGTTCTAACTCCACATATAAATGACAAGCCGTCCCAAACACCAACTTATATGGTAACATACCTATTGGCATTTTGAATGCAATTCTATATGCCCAAAGTGCATCGTCCAACTTCTTTGCCCAATCCCTTCGTGTTGCATTCACAGTCTTTGTTAGAACACTTTTAATCTATCTATTGGACACTTCAACTTGCCCACTAGTTTGCGGATGGTAAGGAGTAGCCACGTTGTGGTGAATATCATATTTAGCAAGCAATTTCTCGAAGGCTCTATTGCAAAAGTGAGTGCCTCTGTCACTGATGATCGCCATTGGTACCCCAAACCAGGTGAATATGTGCTTTTTCAAGAATCCGACCACCACTCGTTCATCATTAGTGGGCAAGGCTACAACTTCCACCTATTTAGATACATAATCCACTGTCTTCGGTATGTACTTATTACCGAATGAGCTGATAAAGACCCATGAAGTCTATCCCCCACACGACAAACACCTCTACTTCTTGAATTGGTTTCATTGGCATCTCATGGTGACTGGAAATGTTTCCCGTCCTTTGGCATTCATTGCAGCCCTTTACTCAGCGGTGTGCATCTCTAAATACAGTTGGCCAGAAGAATCCGGCCTCCAGCACCTTCGCAATAGTTCTGACCCCTCCAAAATGTCCTCTATTAGCATGACATGCCTGCAAAATTGAAGATTGTTTTATCTCGGGGACGCACCTCCGGATAATGATATCAATATAAATTCAAAACAAATGAGGTTCATCCCAATGATACATGTGGCTATCACGGAAGAAATTTTTCTTTTGGACAGCAAAAAGGTCATCGGGAATTATACCACAAGCCAGGTAGTTTGCAAAATCTGCATACCATAGTGCATCCTCAAGACTGGTAGCGAGCAACTGCCCGTTTGGAAAAGTTATCAAAATTTTTTTGACCTCAACTGATTTTTTAGCTTCTTCAAGTCATGACAGATGGTTAGCGACTTGATTTTTTGTGCCCTTATGGTCATGAATTTCGAGATCGAATTCCTGCAACAGTAGCACCCAACGAATTATATACGGCTTAGAGTCCTTTTTATCAATGAGGTACCTGAGAGCTGCATGGTCAGTATATACAATTACCTTGGAACCAATCAGGTAGGATCGGAACTTGTCAAAAACAAACACGACTCCTAACATCTCCTTCTCTAATCCACCTCATCCATGTGGAGTGGGTCGTGGATTGAGAGGTGGCTTAATAGAGAGGTTTCTTCATGTGTAGTTGAGCTAAGCACTGTTTAGCGTTCTGCTTGCATAGTAAATCGGGTGCATCATCTTGTCTTTTTGATGCCCCAATACTGCTCTTATAGCATAGCATCACATATGAGCTCAAATGGTTGCTCCCAGTCAGGTGCAACGATGATGGTGCAGTGGTCAGCTTCTTTTTTAGTTCCTCAAATTCCAACCTGCAATCATGATAAAACACAAAGGGGTGATCCTTTTTAGGGAGTTTGCATAATGGGTTAACAATTTTGGAAAAATCTTTTATGAAACGCCGGTAGAATCCATCATGACCAAGGAAACTTCTCACCCCTTTTACTAAAGTGTGTGGTGGTAACCTTTCAATCACGTCAATCTTAGCATGGTCGACCTCAATACCTTTCTGGACACTCGATGTCCCAAGACTATTCCCTCACATACCATAAAATGGCATTTCTCCCAATTTTATATCAGGTTTGTCTCCATACATCTTTTGAGCACTCTACTTATGTTGTAAAGACAATCTTCGAATGAATGTCCCACCACGGAGAAATCATCCATAAAGACTTCTATAATGTCCTCCACCATGTCCATAAAAATGGCTAACATACACCTTTGAAAAGTCGCAGGTGCATTACATAGCCCAAAGGGCATTCTCCGAAAGGAAAAGATGCCATAAGGATATGTGAAGGATGTTTTCTCCCTATCTTGGGGGGCTATTGAAATCTGATTATACCCCGAATATCCATCTAAGAAGCAAAAGTGCGATCTACCAGCCAGCCTATCCAACATTTGATCAATGATTGGTAGGGAAAGTGGTCTTTGCGGGTGAGTGTTTAATTTTCGGTAATCCATGCAGATTTGCCACCCTATGACTGTACGAGTTGAGATCAACTCATTATTGTCGTTTTTCACAACAATCATACCTCTTTTTTTTCGAGACACATTGAACAGGGCTAACCCAATTACTATTAGAGATGGGGAAAATAATTCCCGCATCTAACAATTTAATTATCTTTTTTTTACAACTTCTTTTATGTTAGGGTTCAACCTTCGATGATGTTCCCTAGAAGGCCTATTCCTTTCTTTCAGGAGAATCTTATGCATGCAGAAAGTTGGGCTGATACCCTTTATATCTGCCATGGTCCAATCAATGGTAGTTTTGTTGTCCTTTAGTACCTGCAAGAATTGCTCTACCTGCACATCTAGAAAACAAGATGAAATAATAATAGGTAACGTAGAATCAGGGCCTAGGAATGCATACCTGAGATGATCGGGGAGTGGTTTTAGCTCCAAATTGGGTGGTTCCTCTATTGACAGCTTGGCTGGGGGAGTGACCATTTTTTCCAGCTCGAGGGACTCAAATTGAGGTTCCCTTGACCAAAATCCTCAGCCTTCCAATGACATTACCTATTCAGCTAACCTATCTCCATCCATTTTGTCTAAGTTCATCAAGCATACCTCCAATGGGTCCCCCAAAGTCAGGGCCCTATCACCCTCTTGTAGAATCACATCAATAACTTCCACTGGAGAACAATCTGCATATTCAATGGGTCTCGTCATTGATTGTTGAACGTTGAATATGACTTCTCCATCATTCAATCTCATTTTAAGCTCCCCAGTCTCGCAGTCTATAAGTGCTCTCCCAGTGGCTAAAAATGGTCTCCCCAAAATAAAGGGAATCTTCTCATCCACCTGACAGTCTAGAATCACAAAGTCTGCAGGGAACACGAACTTCCCCACTTGCACCATCACATCATCAAGAATACCAGTAGTCCTTTTCACAATGTGATCAGCTAGCTGGAGTAGCATCGAAGTGGGCTTGGCCCTGCCGATGCCCAATTTGGTGTATATGGCTAGCGGCATCAAATTTATGCTGGCTCCCAAATCACATAATGCCTTTGCAAAGGCATAAATCCTTATGGTACATGGCATAGTAAAGCTACCTGTATCGGACATCTTCTGGGCTATCGGTTTTGCCACCACTGCGCTATAGGTTTGTGTCAGAGTTATAATGGATAAATCATGAAAATCAAACTTTTTTAACATTAAATCTTTCATCATCTTGACATAACCGGACATCTCCCTCAAAGCATCTATCAATGGAATAGTCAACTGGATTTGACGCAACATTTCCATAAACTTTTTGTATTCATCTGCCTGCTTTTGCTTGACTAGTCTTTGAGGAAAGGGTGTAGAAATCACCCATTGGGCACCACTTGCTGGTTTCTCTTTGCTAACAGTGTATGGAACAAGATGTGCCACATGTTTTGCAACTTTCTCGGTCTCTTTTTCTTTGCCTTTACCCTCCTGACTTTACTCAACTACTACGTCAGTGAATTCTGCTGGTTGTTCTTCCTCTAATAGCAATGGGGTAGCTGGTGTAGTGTTCTTGCTGGCTTGTGCAATTTCTTTCTCTTGATCTAGTTCTCTACCATTCCTTAGACTAACTGCCATCAGCTGATTCGGGTTTTGCTCCTTGGGATTAACATTGGTGTCTGCAAGAAAAGTTCCTGGAGGGCGGTTGTTTAATGCCATGGACAACTGGCCCAGCTATGTTTCAATATTTTTGATGGCTGAATCATGAATTGCCAATTTTTCCTGCACTTTGTTATTTGTCCTAATAAGTTGTTGGAGCATACCTCTAATTTCTATCATGTTGTTGTCTTGCTACTGAAGGGGTGGTTGATAAACCAATCGTTGTTAAATCTGCTGTGGATAACCTTGTGGTCCCTGATAAGGCACGTGCACTAATTGATTTTGAGGTTGCATACCCCCAAGCTACTGCATATTAGGTCTGTACTGCTGATTCTGTTGCGGTCTCCACTGTTGTGCTCCTTGTTTTTGGCCCCCAGAGTTGTTGACATAGTTCATATCTTTCCAGACCCCTTGGTTTTCACCTTCTCCACTCCACGGACAAATATATGACTGATTAATACATGGTGTACACAACCCTCCATTTGTTGTATCAACAATATGCACCTGTTTTGTACCCATCTCGTCAATTTTCTTTGTCAATAAGCTCATATGGGTTAGGAGCGTGGCCATGTAATCTTCGTGTGAATTATTGGGATCTAATGGAACAGAATGTATTCTGGATACCAGTGTTGTACCTCTGGTCATCCACCCCGCATTTTGTGACATCTTATCTAATAGAACTTTGCACTTGGTAAATGTTTTGCTTAATAACGCACCTCCAACTGAAGCATCTACATTAGCCTTCAGGTTGTCAGTTAGACCCATGTAAAATCGCTGGCCAAGCATCACATAAGGAATACCATGATGAGGGCACTTGATAATGTCAAGCATTCCTTTAAATCTCTCCCAAGTTTCCTGCAATAACTCTGTGGCATGCTGCCTGTACTGCAATATATCATCAATTTGCTAGGTATTCTTGTTTAGGGGTGTGCATTCGATTTATCGATTCGATTTTGACTCTTATCAATAATTACGTATCGATTATCGATTTGTACATATGCTTATCGTTATCGTTTCAATAAGGTTTCGATTTTTTCGATTTCGATTTATTACTTGTTGGGGCTTATCGATTTGGTTATCGATTACACCGATAAGAAAATTTGCGGGATTCCACGAAAAGTATATCGCTATAAACACGCTTAACTAATATTGATAAAAAGAAGCTAAAATAAGATGAACATTGTTTATAACATAAAAATTGTATCAATAGACATATGCAACGAAACTAAAGTAAGGGATCAAATATATGGCACCGACACTCCAACGGTATTAAAAAAATAAAAATACATCATCAATGCTAATTCTATTTTCCATTAATTTGAACTTCATTCCCTTCAGCTTTAAATATGATCATTCCTTAAATATGGTAGATGAAATAATTAGGGGTGTGCATTCGATTTATCGATTCGATTTTGACCCTTATCGATAATTACTTATCGATTATCGATTTGTACAGCTGCTTATCGTTATCGTTTCAATAAGTTTTTGATTTTTTCGATTTCATTTATCGATGAACCGATAACAAATAATCGATTTGATTTATCGAAAAATCAATTCGATTGCACACCCCTATTCTTGTTAGATGGGTAGAACTTGTTCAAGAACTACTTGACTAATTCCTACTAAGTGGTGATAAAGTTGATCGGGAGTGAATTTAACCAAGTCTAAGTTGTCCCGGTTACTGAGAATGGGAATAAAAGCAACTTTATAGTTTCAGGAGTCACGTTCGGTTGCCTTTGGGTCATGCAAATTGACAGGAAATTTTTCAAGTGTTGTTGTGGGTCTTCAATGCTTGACCCGAAGAACAATCCCTTATTCTGCAGCAGATGCAACATGTTGTTTTCTTGGAATGTCTCCGCTTGAATTGCAGGCATAGCTATGGCAGTGGCCAGATTGTTAGTTGTAGACTGTGCCCAGTCGCAAAGTGCAGCTTCTGGCACAAAAGGTGCCACTCCCCTAACTTCCAGATTAACTTGCTCATTCCCGTTATTTCCGTTGGCGTTATTCACGTCACCCATGTCAAATTTGGGTTGGTTTGTTGATTGAGTTTGTTGAAGTCCTTTGTTGGCACGGTTCAATGCCCTGAATTTTTTCTTGGGGTTTGAAAGTCCTTCTATTAGTTCTCCTGTCCTCGAAGAATTTCTAGGCATACACTTGCTTTCCACAAGATTTCAACTATTAGAATTTCAATGTGAAGATTGGTAAAAAGAAAACAGATTGCTCTTGGAATCTTTGTATTTCTTTCAATTGTAATTGATAACACCGTTAATGCCATGGCAACGACGCCAAAATTTGATCACACTCAACTGAGTCTCACAAAATACTATGCGGGCGTTGTAAATATAATCTGAGTATTGTAGCCTAGAGTCAAACTACAGAGAATTAACCCACCAATTACCACTGTCAGATTTACTCAATTCCCACAATCTGTTCCTCAAACTTTTTGATTCACAATTGTTGATTTTCTAATAACTAATACTAAAAATAATAAATACTGAAATTTAACTAAGCTTGATGTGTAACCAATATAAAGAAGGTCCAAGGTAATGATTTCCCCCGTTGGTTTTTTCCTTGGTTGTATATTTCTTATGATTAAGATTTATCTATCTATAACAACCATGAACTTGCACTCTATCATAATTCTTTCTCAAGTAATTATAATAATATACTAAACGCACTCTCTCAAGTTACGTTAACTAATTTCATAATACGATTTACTTAAATTGCACCCGGCATTTCGTTATCTCTAATCCAAACCCTAAACCCTCGGTTATGACTCTCGTCTATACTCCGGGAGTGATATTGTTCATACAATCACCTAAATATGCACTATCCCTCAAGAAGATACACAATAAATAGGAACGGATAATTGAGGGTCCTTTCAACTATTCCACAATCAAAACGTATATGAACAATTAACGATTAATAACAAAACCTAATTATATTGATCAAACAACCAAGTAATTCCCAACGGATTCCATCAAAATCTTAGATTAAGGTATTTAGCTATTCATGATAATGGGTAAATCAATAGCAAAAGAATTCATCATCATAAAATTGCAAGAAATTAAGAAGAATAAAAGTAGTGATGTTTTTGTGATCTCTCACACTTGTTTCTCTTGCCAACAAACTCCAAAATTAAGCCTAAACTAGCTTTGGGCGAGTTTCCTACATTATATAAAGGGTTTACAAAACTTTTTCCGATTTACACTCTGACCCCTAAAGTATTTGAACAGCATTGCGTCTTCCCCCGCCACGACGTCGACCGCGGAGCTTCTTGAAAAGGGCCGCGGCGAACCGCGGCGTTGACCGCGGGAATCCCTGTAATTCTTGCTTTCAGCTTTTAATTCTTTTAACTTCTCTTTTGCACTCGGGTATTCTCAAGTGGGTGATTTCTTTACGTTCTTACCCCAAAACGCTTCATTTTGTTCTCCCTATATCTTGCATTTCCTGTTGTAAGGCCCCGTAAAATATTTGTGCATAAAACCTAGTAGCTATAGTGTCATGGTCCGAATAATATGTTAGGAATGCATAGAATTCTTCGCGGCTCGCAAGCTCGCCGCGGTTCGGACCCTTGGTAGTGATTTAAGTTTCAAAAATGTAGAGAATTAATTTTTCCGAAAAGTGTCAATTTTGCGGTCAAGAATGCGACCGCAAATCTGCTATGTGGACCGCATTCTTGCCGCAAAGCTTTCCAGAAAGTCTCCCAAAATCATGTTGAAAATGCGATCGCATAATGAATCTGCGGTGCACTTTGCGACCGTAGATCAAGAATGCGGACCACATATTGGTCGCATTCTGTAACAGAACTTGAGTCATTTTTGAGGCCATTCTGCGGTCACTATGCGGACCGCATGTTGATTCTGCGGTCGCAAAGTGCACCGCAGATTCACCCCGGCCCAGATTTTTGTAACATTTTGACCCGATCTCTTCTTTAATATAACACCTTTCACCCTCATTTTCTCATATCATCTTGCCAAAATTAGAGAGAGAAGAGAGGGGTTTTAGAGAGAGAAGTTCTTCATCTTCAAAGATTGTTCCAACCACTTAATTCCAAGGGATTCTAGGGCAAGGATTCAACTTCCCCAATCTTTTCAAGGTAAAAACCCTAAGTATTTTCTTTGATTTTCAGTTTTAAATTGGGTAAAGAGAGGTTTGCATATAATAGCTTTTGAAAATAGAATTTTTACACTCATGCATGATTATTGAACTTGATTTCTAGTAAAAGAAGTGAGTAGAAGTAAGAGTCTTCAAGAACAAGGTTGGCAAGAGTAGGATATCTTGGGTAAGCATAAAGTAGGAAGAAAATTCATCACCAGGTATGTATGGCTAATTTTGATTCTTGTGAAATCGCCTATATGTGTGAAGTTTGTTTGGTTCGTGTTAAATTGACAAATTGTGTGAAATTCTTGATGTTGTTGTTGGATATTCAAAGTTTGTTGTTGAGCTATGAGGGATGTAAAATGAGAGTTTAATTTGGTAAAAGAATTGTGAATAATAGCTATAATGGCACATATGGTATTTTGTGGAAAAGAAACGAAACACTTGAGGATTGGTAAGTCATTGAACAATACGGTATGAATACTCTTGATTTTTGGAACATTTGTAACTTGATTGTGATATTGGCTTGAGAAGTAATTGTGAACATGAACCAACCTGTAAGTTGCTTATTTGAACTTGTTGAAATTGTGTGAAATGCCTTATCTGTTGTTTGTACTTGTTGTGTTTTAAAACTGTACGGTGGGATCGGGTTGCGCGCCGCAACATGAAGAAATAAGGTGTGGGTTGGGGTGATAAGGGTGGCCGAGGTAATAAGGGTGGTCAGGGGCAATAAGGATAGAAAGCGATCGAAATCGCTATTGAAAATTGATACAAAAATCAATAATGTGAAATTGTGAAAGGAGACAACAGGAGAGTTTGCAACCTGTGGGGCACTGATTGCCCTTTGTTTGACTACTTGTGCTTTACGTGATTGATTGGTTATTGTTAAATTGGTTGATCGTAGAAAGTGCTTTGTGTTGAGAATTATTTGCAATGAGGAAAATGTGGAAACATGGTTGGCTGGCTTAATTAATTATTGATGTAATTCAATGGCTTGAGTTTACTTGGGACAAAGTTTGTCCATACATGCCAGTACAATTCAAGTGTACTGACGTCCCTTTTGCCGGGGACGCCACATTCGTGTTATGATTGTAGGTGGATCAGTAGCAGGCACTTCAGCTCATCGGCAGTAGTATCCTTCTCCTTCCACTGCTCGTTTTGGTGAGCCCCTTTCTTCCTTGGGGCCCTGTGTGGTTCATGCCACTTTTGTTTAGATTTCATTTTGGTTTTGTAAGGTATAGCCGGAGCCTTGTTACCGGCAAGTATTGTATTCCCTTTTTGTATCCTAGAGGCTCTGTAGACATGTAAACTGTGGGACTCCAGTCTTATGTATACATTATGTTATGTCGGGCGTTGTAAAAACTGCAAACTTGTTAATGAATCACTCGTATGGTTTTATTTGTTTAATGTGAAATCATTCATGATTAGTAAGATATTTGGTAAATGAAAAGAAATCAGCACAGGGGTAACGCGTGGGAATGAAAGGCACCCAGGTCCGCTTGACTGGGGCAACCCGGTCAGGCGCCGGTCATGTTCCCCGATTTGGGGCGTGACAAACTTGGTATCAGAGCCTAAGGTTTTAAAGTGTCATAGGATGTCTCGGAGCCGTGTCTAGTAGTGCCCTTCTAATCGGTGTGTTGTCGACCACATCAGATAAGTTGGGGGCTACACGGGCATTTAGGAATTTACCTATTTCTTTGTTAACCTATATCATGCGGTAAAGTGCAATGTGGAAATATCTGTGTCTAATTCGCGCCTTGCTCCTAAATTTTCAGAATATGGCATATAAGAAGAAGGCTAGACTCGGCCTTAGGGCCAATGCCGGCCCAAGTGTAGCTGTTAATCATGTACCCGATGCCGTGGAAGAGAATGACCCACCAGTCCCGAATTTGCCTGGCCCATCTATTCAAAACCCATGTGTCCCTATTCCAGCTGCAGCAGAGGATGCCACCATTCCTCCTGCCAGTGTTCCTGACTCAGATACAGTTCCAGCTTCTGGTTTTGGTATCTCTAATGAGGATCTTAGGGAAGCCATTCATATGTTAACACGGTTAGTGGCCGCCCAGGCCCAGAGATCCCATGATGCCCCTGCATCCTCCAGCGGACAGGGAGATTCCTTTGGCTCCAGAGTTCACCAGTTCTTGCGGTTGGCCCCTCCAGAATTTTCAGGCACCGATCCAGAGGCTGATCCACGGGAATTCCTTGATGAGATATACAAGACCCTCAGAGTGATGAAGGCTACAGATATAGAGGGGGTAGAGTTGGCCTCTTACAGGCCGAAGGGAGCGGCACGTTCATGGTTCGAAATGTGGGAGGATTCCCGTGAGGAAGGGAGCCCTCCGGCCAGATGGGATGAGTTCGTGGATGCATTTATGGACCACTTCTTACCTGTTGAGGCAATGGCAGCCCGTGCCACTGAGTTCGAGGTTCTCAAACAGGGCAGTATGAGTGTTTGGGAGTATCGCATGGAGTTCGTAAGGTTGTCCAAGTACGCTCCTCATTTAGTGTCGACCATGGATGCCGGGTTCGACGGTTTGTTCGGGGCCTTAGCCCTTTGGTAGTGAATGAGGCCGCCACGACAGCTTTGCACTCGGATATGAACTATGGGAGGATCGTGGGGTTTGCTTAGGCCACGAGAGGCCGGGAAATTGAAGACTCGTGCGAAAGAGAAAGTAGCGGCGAGGGCCGGTCAATGGGTCGAGATCACTTCCGGGAGAGGGTCATCGGGGCCATCCCGGTCATATGCTCGGTCCTCCGCGAGTGCACCGCCATCTATGCACGGTTATCAGCGAGGGCAGTTACTCGAGACCCGGTTCGGACGAGCAGGAGGTCTCGTCGGTCCGGTCGTCTCGGGTGAGGTCCCGGCGAGCGGGGAGACCTACATGCCCCAAGTGTGGGAGATTTCATACGAAGACTTGCTACCTTGACCTTCGAGTGTGCTTCGGGTGCGGGGTGAGAGGTCACATTCAACGAGACTATCGTGCACCCCGTCAGGGTATAGGTAGGGGATCTGCTCGGTCATCCGGTTCTTCAGCTGCTACATCATCGGCGCGTACTCCAGCATCAGCGGGGCGTGGTGCAGCTAGGGGTGGAGCTCGGGGTAGGGGTGGACCTAGCCGATTCTATGCATTGAGTGGCCGCCAAAATGCCGAGGCTTCTCCGGATGTTGTTACAGGTATCCTGTCTGTTCAGACTATTGATTGCTATGCCCTTATTGATCCGGGGTCCTCCTTGTCTTATGTTACTCCATTCATTGCTTCAAGTTTTGGGATAGAACCCGAACAGCTTCATGAGCTGTTCTCTGTGTCGACTCCAGTTGGTGATTCTATTACAGCCTCACGAGTCTATAGGAATTGTGTTATTACGGTGGGTGGTCGTGATACCACAACCGATCTTATTGAGCTTGGGATGGTAGATTTTGATGTAATTATGGGGATGGATTGGCTCTATTCGTGCTTTGCCAAACTTGACTGTCGAACGAGAGTTATGAGGCTCGAGTTCCCTAACGAGCCAGTTATTAAATGGAGAGGAAATGGTGTAGTGCCAATGGGTAGGTTTATTTCCTACCTTAAGGCTTCGAAGATGATTAAGAAAGGGTGTATCTATCACCTGGTTCGGGTAACGGACACCACCTCAGATGTGCCTACCCTCGAGTCCGTGCCAATTGTGAATGAATTTCCTGAAGTGTTTCCAGATGAGCTTCCGGGCATTCCGCCGGATAGGGAGATTGACTTTGGGATCGATGTATTGCCGGATACTCAGCCAATATCCATTCCACCATACAGAATGGCGCCAGCAGAGTTAAGGGAGTTAAAGGAGCAGTCGAGGGATTTATTAGAGAAAGGGTTCATACGACCGAGTGTGTCGCCGTGGGGTGCTCCGGTTCTCTTTGTCAGAGAAAGAAGGATGGGTCACTTCGAATGTGTATTGATTATCGGCTCAACAAAGTCACCATCAAGAATAAATATCCTTTGCCTCGAGTGGATGATCTGTTTGACCAATTGCAGGGAGCGAAGTTCTTCTCAAAGATTGATTTACGGTCTGGGTACCACCAGTTAAAAATCAGGGAGCAGGATATTCCTAAGACCGCCTTCAGGACTCGTTATGGTCACTTCGAGTTTTTGGTCATGTCTTTTGGGCTAACCAATGCCCCAGCAACTTTCATGGACCTTATGAATCGTGTTTTCAAGCCATTCCTAGATTCCTTTGTGATTGTATTCATTGACGACATCCTCATCTACTCTCGGAGCGGGGAAGATCATGCCGTTCACCTCAGAGCAGCATTGCAGACCCTTCTTCAGCATCAATTGTATGCCAAGTTCTCAAAATGTGAGTTTTGGTTGGAGTCCGTAGCCTTTCTAGGGCATGTTATTTCCAATGAGGGAATTCAGGTGGATCCTCAGAAGATTGCGGCAGTGAAAGATTGGCCTAGACCCATGACCCCGACAGAGATTCGTAGCTTCTTGGGTTTGGCAGGGTACTATCGGAGGTTTGTAGAGGGGGGTTCTCAACCCTCGCTTCCCCATTGACAAAACTGACGCAGAAGGCAGTTAAGTTCCAGTGGTCCGAAGCATGTGAGAAAAGTTTCCAGGAATTGAAGTCAAGATTGACCTCGGCACCAGTATTGGCCTTGCCAGAAGGCACAGAGGGATTTGTGGTTTATTGTGATGCCTCCGGGGTTGGTTTGGGATGTGTATTGATGCAGCACGGGAAAGTCATATCTTACGCTTCCAGGCAACTCAAGAATCACGAGAAGAATTACCCGACACATGATTTAGAGCTTGCATCTGTTGTGTTTGCTTTGAAAATATGGCGGCACTATCTTTATGGAGTTCATGTAGATGTGTTTTCGGACCACAAGAGCCTCCAGTATTTGTTCAAGCAGAAGGAGCTAAATCTGAGACAGCGGCGGTGGTTAGAATTGCTCAAGGACTATGATATGAACATATTGTACCATCCAGGAAAGGCAAATGTGGTAGCCGACGCTCTTAGTCGAAAATCCATGGGTAGTTTGGCTCATTTGGATGTGGATCAGAGACCCCTGGCTCGAGAGGTTTACCAATTAGCCAGTTTGGGGGTTCGTATCTCGGCGTCAGGCGAGGGGGATATTTTGGTACATAATGGAGCAGAAGCATCATTGGTCGCGGAAATCAAGGAAAAATAGTTCATGGATCCAGCATTGGTTCGGGTAAAGGAAGCAGTCATGAATAACAAGACCTCAGCATTTGTACTCAGCAGCGAATATGGTGTATTGCGGTGTCAAGATAGGCTATGTGTTCCGGATGTGGACGAGCTTCGGGAAAGGGTAATGGCAGAGGCTCATATTTCCAGGTATTCGGTACACCCAGGTTCCACGAAAATGTATCATGACCTTAAGGAGATTTATTGGTGGAACGGTATGAAAAGGGATGTAGCAAGCATTGTAGCTAAATGTCCGAACTGTCAACAAGTGAAGGCCGAGCATCAACGGCCCGGTGGATTAACTCAGCTTATAGAAATACCAAGGTGGAAATAGGAGATGATCAATATGGATTTCGTGGTAGGGTTACCTCGCACTCAGCGTAAGTTTGACTCAATATGGGTGATAGTGGATCGACTCACCAAATCAGCTCACTTCCTGCCTGTCAAGTCCACTGATACCGCGGAGCAATATGCAAGATTGTACATCAAGGAGATAGTAGAACTTCATGGCACTCCACTTTCTATTATCTCGGATCGCGGGGCTCAGTTCACAACTAACTTTTGGAAGAAGTTTCAGCAAGGTTTGGGAACTCAGGTGAATCTCAGCACAGCTTTCCATCCGCAGACCGACGGCAAGGCCGAGCGGACCATTCGGACGCTTGAAGATATGTTACGGGCTTGTGTCTTAGATTTTAAAGGTAATTGGGATGAACACTTGCCACTGATAGAATTTGCTTACAATAATAGCTATCATGCTAGCATTCAGGATGGCCCCGTTTGAGGCATTGTACGGGAGAAGATGTAGGTCGCCAATCGGGTGGTTTGAGGTAGGTGAAGCGGAATTACTAGGGCCAGATATGGTGTACGAAGCTATGGAAAAGGTCAAGGTTATTCAGGAGAGAATGAAAACAGCACAGAGTCGTCAAAAATCCTATGCAGACGTTCGCCGAAAGGATTTGGAGTTTCAAGTCGATGATTGGGTGTTCTTGAGGGTATCTCCTATGAAGGGAGTCATGCGATTTGGAAAGAAAGGGAAATTGAGTCCTAGGTATGTCGAGCCATATCGGATCGTTCAAAGGATTGGTCAAGTTGCTTATAGGCTAGAGTTGCCTCCTGAGATGTCATCAGTGCATCCGGTATTCCATGTGTCCATGTTGAAGAAAGTGATTGGAGATCCATCCACCATCATGCCAGTCGAAGCTATAGAGGTTAATGAAGATTTGTCATATGAAGAAGTTCCGGTTGCCATTCTTGATAGGCAAGTCCGTAAGTTGAGAAATAAGGAAGTTGCCTCTGTTAAAGTATTGTGGCGAAGTCAACAAGTTGAGGAGGCCACATGGGAAGCGGAAAAAGAGATGAAGGAAAAGTACCCCCATTTGTTCGATCAAGCCTATAAGAAATTAGGTGACCCTTCTACTCCTAGTAACTGTCATCTTGTCTAAGTTGTTTCCCTCTTAGTATTAGTAAAGTCCCTTTCATTTTGTAATGAGTTAAATGTGTTGTTACCTTGGGTCACTTGAACCGTTCTTGATAAATGAAAGCCTTATAAAGATTTACGTGTTAAATAAACAACTAATAGTAAGTGTAGATTGGTAATGGTTTGTTAAGTGTACATGGTGTGTTAAAATGGTTAAATAAGGTAAGAATTCATTGAAGTGACTAGTTTATGTGCAATTGTAACAATGTGATAGAATATGTGCATTCATTGAGGTAAGAAAGTGTATACCAGTTGTGAAAGTGTTTTATTTGTGTATTGTTGTTTGGTAACATGTTTCGGGGGCCCTCTGACAGGTGGATATATCCATAATACAAAGGAAACTCTAGCGATTTTTTTTTAAAATATAAGAGTTAGTCAAAATTTTGATGGTTGCATATCATGTCTTTCAAAACCAACTCATTTATTTTCAAAATCCTCATTCGAGTACAAATGATCTTAAGGGGGGGAGGATGTAAGGCCCCGTAAAATATTTGTGCATAAAACCTAGTAGCTATAGTGTCATGGTCCGAATAATGTGTTAGGAATGCGTAGAATTCTTCGCGGCTCGCAAGCTCGCTGCGGTTCGGACCCTTGGTAGTGATTTAAGTTTCAAAAATGTAGAGAATTAATTTTTCCGAAAAGTGTCAATTTTGCGGTCAAGAATGCGACCGCAAATCTGCTATGCGGACCGCATTCTTGCCGCAAAGCTTTCCAGAAAGTCTCCCAAAATCATGTTGAAAATGCGATCGATATGCGATCGCATAATGAATCTGCGGTGCACTTTGCGACCGCAGATCAAGAATGCGGACCGCATATTGGTCGCATTCTGTAACAGAACTTGAGTCATTTTTGAGGCCATTCTGCGGTCACTATGCGGACCGCATGTTGATTCTGCGGTCGCAAAGTGCACCGCAGATTCGCCCCTGCCCAGATTTTTGTAACATTTTGACCCGATCTCTTCTTTAATATAACACCTTTCACCCTCATTTTCTCATATCATCTTACCAAAATTAGAGAGAGAAGAGAAGGGTTTTAGAGAGAGAAGTTCTTCATCTTCAAAGATTGTTCCAACCACTTAATTCCAAGGGATTCTAGGGCAAGGATTCAACTTCCCCAATCTTTTCAAGGTAAAAACCCTAAGTATTTTCTTTGATTTTCAGTTTTAAATTGGGTAAAGAGAGGTTTGCATATAATACCTTTTGAAAATAGAATTTTTACACTCATGCATGATTATTGAACTTGATTTCTAGTAAAAGAAGTGAGTAGAAGTAAGAGTCTTCAAGAACAAGGTTGGCAAGAGTAGGATATCTTGGGTAAGCATAAAGTAGGAAGAAAACTCATCACAAGGTATGTATGACTGATTTTGATTCTTGTGAAATTGCCTATATGTGTGAAGTTTGTTTGGTTCGTGTTAAATTGACAAATTGTGTGAAATTCTTGATGTTGTTGTTGGATATTCAAAGTTTGTTGTTGAGCTATGAGGGATGTAAAATGAGAGTTTAATTTGGTAAAAGAATTGTGAATAATGGCTATAATGGCACATATGGTATTTTGTGGAAAAGAAACGAAACACTTGAGGATTGGTAAGTCATTGAACAATACGGTATGAATACTCTTGATTTTTGGAACATTTGTAACTTGATTGTGATATTGGCTTTAGAAGTAATTGTGAACATGAACCAACCTGTAAGTTGCTTATTTGAACTTGTTGAAATTGTGTGAAATGCCTTATCTGCTGTTTGTACTTGTTGTGTTTTAAAACTGTACGGTGGGATCGGGTTGCGCGCCGCAACATGAAGAAATAAGGTGTGGGTTGGGGTGATAAGGGTGACCGAGGTAATAAGGGTGGTCAGGGATAATAAGGATGGAAAGCGATCGAAATCGCTATTGAAAATTGATATAAAAATCAATAATGTGAAATTGTGAAAGGAGACAGACAGGAGAGTTTGCAACCTGTGGGGCACTGATTGCCCTTTGTTTGACTACTTGTGCTTTACGTGATTGATTGGTTATTGTTAAATTGGTTGATCGTAGAAAGTGCTTTGTGTTGAGAATTATTTGAAATGAGGAAAATGTGGAAACATGGTTGGGCTGGCTTAATTAATTGTTGATGTAATTCAATGGCTTGAGTTTACTTGGGACAAAATTTGTTCATACATGCCAGTACAATTCAAGTGTACTGACGTCCCTTTTGCCGGGAACGCTACATTCGTGTTATGATTGTAGGTGGGTCAGTAGCAGGCACTTCAAGCTCATCGGCAGTAGTATTCTTCTCCTTCCACTGCCCGTTTTGGTGAGCCCCTTTCTTCCTCGAGGCCCTGTGTGGTTCATGCCACTTTTGTTTAGATTTCATTTTGGTTTTGTAAGGTATAGCCGGAGCCTTGTTACCGGCAAGTATTGTATTCCCTTTTTTGTATCCTAGAGGCTCCGTAGACATGTAAACTGTGGGACTCCAGTCTTATGTATACATTATGTTATGTCGGGCATTGTAAAAAACTGCAAACTTGTTAATGAATCACTCGTATGATTTTATTTGTTTAATGTGAAATCATTCATGATTAGTAAGATATTTGGAAAATGAAAAGAAATCAGCACAGGGGTAACGCGTGGGAATGAAAGGCACCCAGGTCCGCTTGACTGGGGCAACCCGGTCAGGCGCCGGTCATGTTCCCTGATTTGGGGCGTGACACATGCGAAACCAAATAACATCAATTCAAGCATTTAATCGATAATTTCCATAACAAAAATAACAACAAAGTATGTATATCTACAACATAAATAACAACTATATAGCCTATTATTATGATGTTGGGGGTTGCATTAGTGATGACATCGTCACTGGCCTCGTTGAGAGGACCAAGAAGATTGTGTGTGACACCCACTATAACTTTCGATCTAGTGTTGTTTTCAGCCATCTTTTGTTTTTGTGTGGTGTAGAGAAAAGTAGTTGGTTGATTTCTAGGTGGATACTATGATTTTGATTCTCGAAATCCCCATAGACGGCGCCAAATTGTTTGGCTCAAAGGTAAACGCTGTACTTTGTAAGCTAGAAACAATAAAAAATATAAAAGGGTAAATCATTATCAAATATAATAGACCTAGAGATGTAAGAATGATATTATTATTGTAGATCTAATATTGTAAGATGATATTATGAACTCAAGAGATGCTATTAGCTTAAGATAGAGATAGAGAGAGAATAAGAGAGAATGAGAGAGTTGTATTATTCAAGAATAACCCTGATACCTTGTACAATGGGAAGGTCCTCTTTATATAGGGAGATACCTTCCTTAAAATAATAATAAAAATATAAGAAATGGTCGACGTCCTCCTATCGAGGACGCCTGGTTTTAATTGACGCCGCCATTATCCTTTCGTCCGAGCCGTGTCTTTACTATAACAGATGTACACTTACTGGACGTATCCTTCGGCGTAGAGGCGTATAGTGCCAAATTTAACACTCATACAGATACAAATATGCTACGTTAAGTTGCGAACGGACTTAAGTGCTTAAAGTTGATTAAACGGTACATAATTTATTTAAAATGGATACATTTTAAATAGGGGTGCTCAAAGTGGATTTAACGCCATTTTTGCTGTTTTATAGCTGGGTGGGCCTTTACAATAGGCCCAACCCTAGTAAGTAGCCCATGCTAGTACAGCATCTAATTAGGGCGAAACGACATCGTTCGCATTTGGCGGGGAATTGATTTACACATTCTGCTGCAATTGCCTTTTTTAGTCTGCTCATTCACTGACAGCCTTCCGAACACCCCCAGGAAAATTGGTCGCGAATCAGGTCAAATTTCTTCACTTTTCTCTGTTTTCGAATCTCGAAAGTCACAAAAATCTGATGAATTTCATTGGAAAAAATTAAAATTAAAGATTTCTAGTGTTGGATTTGCGAACCATTGTAAACCCTCAACGTTAAATTAAATTGAAGAAGCAACTTGTAAGCATCTCTTTGGTCGAAAATGTACCTAAGGCCTTATTTTGTGCTTATTTTTCTTCGAAGAAGTAATTTTGCATACAACTTGACTGACTATATGCATGCCCATTGTGCATAGAGCATTTCTCGTAATTTCTTTTTTCGCGGAAGTATTTCCTATGAAATGCTTGGCTTTATACTACTTTACCCCTCACCTGAGCTTTTTTTTGCCTTTGATAATAGCTGCTTACTTCACGATCTTTCTCTTTGCTCTTTATTTTATGCTATTTAAATTTTTTTGAGTTTCTTGACAGTGAAATTCTGCATACTACTTTATTTAGTGGCTTCAATCAGACTTATATAGCTGGTCTAGCTTTTTATTTCATAATGTTTTAACTTCTTTTTAATTTATTTCATAAGGATGTGGATGGTTTCTTTCCCTGTGCTATGAAGAACTTTGTGACTTGAATCTTCCCCTTTTCATCATTAACAAGATAACCTGTAAAAACGCGGCAGTTTCGCTTTGGGATTGTTTAATATGTAATTGGAAAATTAAACTTCAAAAATTACATTGCTTTCCATTTTTGTCTAGCATAAGAATTATAAAAATTTGTCGCCTAATATCTGCTCTCAGGCTCCTGTTTTCCACATTCTCTTAGAGTAGTTTGGCTCAAATTTGAGATGTTGTGGGTTGACAAGTACCGCCCCAAAACCCTAGAAAAAGTTATTGTCCACGAGGATGTTGCTCAAAATCTTCAAAAGCTGGTAAAACTTCTTTTATTTATAGTATACACCTTTGTGAATTCTCGAATTATTCACTGTTTGTGACCCTTTTCTTTATGCTTACTATTAGGTGTCAGCGGGAGATTGTCCCCATCTTCTCTTTTATGGCCCTTCGGGGTCAGGGAAGAAAACTCTGATTATGGCACTTCTGAGGCAGATTTTTGGTCCAAGTGCCGATAAGGTAACTGCATCTCTTTTCAATTGATTTCTTTTTATGCGATTCTTTGCTAAAATTTGAAATTTGCTGCTTAATTGATCTCTAAAGTAATATGGTTTTCGTTGGTTGGACAACTGATGCAGGTTAAGGTTGAGAACAAGATTTGGAAAGTTGATGTAAGCTTTTCCTTGAATTTCTTTTTTCAGGGTGCAAGTATGTTAACATGAATTCTGTGTATAGCTGTATTATTCTTAGTTCTGTACATATATCTAAATATTTAGATCAGTAGGTTCCTTTTTTTTTTCCGGGCAAGGGGCTGTTCAAGGTCAACAGTATAAGGAAAAACATTAAGAAGAAATCTTGGTACTTGAAGTGTCTAGAGAATATTTCAATGCCTTTTTTTATTTAAAAGTAAGACATGGAAAAAACAACTAAAGAATCCAATAATTGACAAAGTTACTTAATAATTACAACTCAATCTGGTGCCTGAACCAATAGTCAGGAAGTTTGTCTCATGCATTACAAACACTACTCACTACTGTAATCAGAGCATAACCATAATACAAACTGAAGTAGAAAAATGAAGCCCCATCGTCCTCCCAATCCAACTTGGGAAATATCTTGCAAACTTCCAACCCTGGTTGAAATCTGGTCTTTGCTTTTGAGGGAAATAAAGTTGGAAGATCTATTCCACGCAATAATTGTTCTTCATGTTGCATAAACATGGAATATTTAGATGACACAATGAATAGCCCATTGAGTTAGCGTTTTGTTCTATTTCTTTATGTTTTAGTGGATGCTTCTTGTTCAATCCTGCGTAGAAATGCTTTTCTTGAGCCTGGGGCCTATCGGAAACAACCTCTTTACCTCCACATTGTTTCAATTCACGAACCTAGCTTTGATACCAGTTGTTATAGGGCCAATTTTAGCACAATTGACACTGAACGACACTAGCCAAACTCTCAGCCACTCAGCCTTACTTTTTCGCACACTTTGGCACTTTAGAATTATTTCAGACTTGTAAGGCGTAGCAACACACAGTAGTACGGGTAAAACCCAATATTTATTCAATTCTCGCACAAATGTACAAAAGACTTAGTTGGAAGGCTCACATATGCTACTTGCCTTAGCCAACGAAATACAACATATAAAAGGGGGTTGCCAATGGCAGATTACAAAGGGGCAGTTACACTGGGGTAGTTATATAGTGTGCCTTGCACATGACCAGCCTTAAAATAAAAATAACTACTTAGTTATATTTTGTACTCAAACTTTCCCACGAAATTGAATCCCTCTTCAGCATTTTCCAACTACGACATGTGTAATGCACATGGCTAAACTTCCACAGCACATGCACAACACACTTTTTCAGTCACATGACTTGCACACTTGTTCTACAGCTTTTGCCCACACTTTGCCTTCCTGCCTTTCCTTGTCTTTGATCCGTGCCTTGCCCATAAGCTCATGATAATATCTTGTCACAACTTTTGCCGTCCTACTGATTTGTACGCATGGCTTAGCCAAGTGCCATGCGCCTTCGTTTGCCATAGCCGTCGCCCACAATCAAGGCTGCCTTGCATTCCAGGACACCTTGTTTAGCGGACTTGCCTAAGTCCATGCACTAACTTAGACACACTTCCAGCTCCACACATTGCTTGCCAACACCTTACGAATGAGGTTAAGTGCGCCTTTCGGAGACTTTGATAAAGAATCCCTTCGCAAACGAACCTGAGCTGCTATACCGAATCCCCGCTGGCCATCGGGGCTGTTCATTTATCCAGTTGAGACTGCAACAATTTCTTTTGCGGGAACCGAAACAAGAGCTTGAGCATAAACTATGCAAAGGCTCTTTGAATACTTTTGAAAAAGTTTATATCAAACCTATACCAAGGGGCAATGTACAAGTCATTGACATAGATTTTGCCCGACATTCGTCATCTCTCAATATTAGGGGCTAACAAACCACCCCACTAGTTGAACTTGACGCCTTCGTCTAGGCTGATTTCAAATTGTCCTCAATTTGTTGTTCATATTGCCACATTGAAGCACTCTTTTCCCAAGTCGCATCTGCCTCAGACTTTCCTTTCCATTGAATCAGAAATTTTATCTACCTATTCTTCTTATGCATCCCAAGAACCTGGTGGTCAAGAATCTTCTCAATTTCTTCCTCAAGCTGAGTGCGCACCTTAAGAGGAGTTCTATTTGTTTTGTGCCTCCGGATTTTCAGGATCTTCAACATAAAGCCTTGGATAACTCACATGGAAAGTCAGATGAATCTTCATTCTTTCAGGCAGCTTCAATCAGTAAGCAACTTCACCAACCTTTTGAGCAACTTCAAAGGGACCATCATACCTTGAAACCAAAAATCCGGCGGTCAATCTTCTTCCAAATCTTCGGAGTAAGTTTTAACAGCACTTTGTCACCTACTTTGAACTCAATGAACGCTTGTTCCGATCAGCATACTTGTTCATACGTTTTTGTGCCACTTTCAAGCTATCTGTTGCTTCTTCCATCATAGCTTGTCTATCCCAACCATAGCAGTATGCAGCTGGACATCTACCCTCAGTTTTCTGTTGTGCAATCTTCGTTGGTGGTTAGGCTGCTTCCCCAAAACAATCTCGAATGGACTCTTCTCCGTTGCTGAAGACTTGTGCAAATTATAAGAGGATTGTGCACAGTCTAATAAATATGTCTAGTTTTATTGACTAGCCGTCACGAAATGCCTCAAGTATTCTTCCAGCAAATGATTGGTTCTTTCGGGTTAGCAAATGATTAATCTTTTTTTATAAGATAAGTAAATATTATTAAGGCAAGTACCAAGATGGTACTGCAAATACAAAACTACATTAGTACAAAGGTCACCATATAGCAATTAAGCACACTCATCTCAGTGAATCTAAAAAGTATAAAACATCTCCTTACACCAATGTAACAGATTTTCTAAACAATTATAGTTTACAACTGCTATCTGTTTCTTGTCTTTATCAGAACACCTCCTATTCCTTTCTAACCATATACTCCATAAGATGTATAGAGGAGCTCCTCTCCCAATTTTCTTTCTGTTTCCTCCAATCTTTTGTGCTTTCCAGCTTGACAAACTCCGCACATCTCTAGGCATCACCCAATGCACTCGAAATAATCATAACACAATAGAGTTTGCCAGGCAAAAACACAGTGAATCAGTATGTGATTTCTTGATACAACTTCCTTTTCACATAGATAGCACCTGCTACACATTATAAATCCTCTCCTCTGGAGCAGATCTTGAGTTAGACAGGCATTTCAATTAACAACCCAGCCAAAACATACCACTTTTCATGGTGCTTTAGTCTTCCATATCATCTTCCAAGGCCATCCCTCCTTCCAATTATTCATATATTCTTGAAACATATTATAGTAGCTACTTTCTGTAAAAATTCCTTCATTGTCCGTCAGCCACACCAGTGAGTCATTCTTTGAACTCTCCAGTTTGAAGGCTTCTAAAACCGCTAACAGCTGACTGATTTCATCTATTTCCCTTAATCATTCCTGCTATGTTGTGAGCACCAGCCTTGTTTTCGTCTATCTCTTTCTCTTCTTGCATTTCTAGAGTTTAATATTTCCTGCCGTCGTGTTTGACTTGTAGTTGTCATTCCTACATTGTTCAGAAAGTGGAGGGCGCTGAACAGAAAATAAGTTGTATTTAATGAGCAACAGCTTTAGTTTTTACATTCTTTGTATTTTTGCATTTTTTTTTGGTGAAGTTGAAGAAGGAACAGGAAATTTTTGAAGTGTTTTGAGAGCCTTGTCTGAAGAGTGAAAATTTCTATTTTGATCCTCTTATACTTTTGGTGCACAGAGGCCGTACCTACTTATAGATAGTTGGTTAGAGTTTGAGAGATTTAATGTACAGTGCAGCTGAACTTCTTTTGTGAAGTTATCATGATCTTGATGTACTTTTAGTAAATTCTTTTGTTTTGTGAAAGAAAAGAAAGAGGGTCAGTCAGTGTTATTAAAAGTGCTCGCTTCTCGCTTTAAGCGCTGAAGCGAGGCGTGGCGCTGGGCTATCGCTTTTCTGCCCCAAAAGCGACTGACATTTAAAAAGCGCACGCTTTAACTGCTTAAGCGAGAAGCACCTCGATGGAAAAAGCGAAAAAAAAGCGCGCTTAAGCGATGTGAAGGCATCTGCTAGGTTTTTTTTTTTTTTTTTAAATTTGGCAAATAAACCATCTGTTAACAAATAAACATACGCTCTTCTGCTGCTCCAATGACTGCTTCTTCTTCTTCTGTTATTCTTTTTCTATTTTTCTTCTTTTTTCTCTTTTTCTTTCTATTTTTTTCACGTTCTATTACTCTGTTCTACACATCTAATTTATGTCTGTTCTTCTGCCCTATTTTTCTATTCTTCTTTCAGTTTTTTTTCACTTTTTTAAGCGTTGATTTTGTGCCCTAAAACTATGCTCTATTTTCTAGTATATTGCTCTGTTTTTGTACCCTAAAACTATGGTCTGTTTTATGTTTTTGTGATTTTGTTTGCATTGGCTTAATATGTTATGATTTTTGAGGATTATTCACTATTTAGTTTTAGTATCTATTATTTGCTTGATTCAAGAATTGAAACATTTACTTAATATGTTATTTCTAATTAGTTCTTAACTATTTATCTATGCCTATTTTATTTTTTTAATTTGTGTTAAATTGCGCTTCACATGGAAAAAGCGCGCGCTTTGCTTCTCGCTTCGATGAAGCGAGGCCTCGTCGTTTTTTTGCGCTTAACGCTTTCCAAAACACTGGGTAAGTAGCTTGGATAGAAAATCCCATTCCTTTTCATGATCGATACTGTGTCAGCTTGAATGATGCACATGTAACTGTAGAGATTCCTTTTTAATGTGTTTTTGCTTTAAATATAAAATACATGACTCATATCACAGATTGATGCTAGAGAGAAATGATGTATTCACACAATATGTATGGATGAAAAAAGTCAAGTATAATTGGTTTTATATTTTTTTTTTACAAAACTTAGGGTGCAATCAATAGAGATCTATTTTTGGTAAAAGTGACAACAACCAGTGAGTTCCATGGTTAGGGATCAATTGCAACTGATATCCTTCTTTCTTTCTGTATTCTTTTATTCTTTAAGAAGTTTTACTTTTACTTTAGCCATGTGTGTGTATTTTTTCTCTTTGTTTTAGTAACATAGTATGTGGATTTCAAGTTTAAAGAATATAAAGGTTAGTCAACATTTGAACGCACAAGTTCCACAAATTTTAACTGCAGGAGAAGTATTGCTAGTTAAATTGAAATAAACAGAAGTGTCAAAATTATGATAATCCTTTTGATTCCTCATAATGCTTTTTCCATTTAAAGAGGCAGAAAATTTGGGCAACCACAAAATAAAATAAAATGTGTTATCAGTTCGAAAGCTACTTTGATCCAGTTGATGTCTGGAACTGGTTAATTCAAGTATTTATTCATAAAATTTTTTATAGAAAAAGGTACTCCCTCCGTTTCAATTTATGTGAACTTGTTTGACTGGGCATGGAATTTAAGAAAAAATGAAGACTTTTGAAATTTTGTGGTCCTGAACAAATCAAAAAGAGGTCCAAAGTATTTGTGTGGTTATAAAAGCTTCTCATTAAGGGTTAGAATTGGAAGTTTAAGCTAAATTGTTTCCAAATTTAGAAAGAGGTCATTCTTTTTGGAACGAACAAATAAGAAAATAGGTTCACATAAACTGGAACGGAGGGAGTACTTATTCATAAACTTACTTTGATACATTCTTTACATATTAACAATATTTAATTATTTGTTGCTAGAAAACATATTGGATTGTGATGACCTTAAATGGAGTGACATGGATAGTCAGTGAGGAATTGAGAATACATATAGCCGACCCCAACTTGCTTGGGATTGGGGGCGTTGTTGCGTTTGAGAAAACAGATCCCCCTTTTTTTGCAAGTATGCCTCTAATCTATTTGTCAACTCTGAGAAATTTGATATTCAAGACAGATGAAAATGGATCTTTGAGGTGAGAGACATTTGGCTAGAGAGGAAAACATTAGTTAGAAAAGGAAATAATGAGGAGCGTTACTTCTTGCATTGGCTGGGATATCCATACCAGTTTTCTAGGAATTGAAAACAAGCATGGTGATTCGCCGATGTTAATTTGGTTTATGCTTTTCTTCTCAGGCTGGTACAAGGACAATTGATGTGGAGCTCACAACATTGTCAAGCACCCACCATGTGGAATTGAGTCCTAGTGATGCTGGATTTCAGGATAGATATGTTGTTCAAGAGATAATCAAAGAAATGGCCAAGAATAGACCAATTGACACTAAAGGAAAGAAGGGGTTTAAAGGTGATTCAACAACTTTATCTTTTTTCTAATCCAGGGAGAAGTTGTAGAAGTTCTGAGTTCTGACTCACCTTTTTTGTTCTATTTTCATCTGTGTTCTCGTGGTTTTATTTTGCAAACTCCTAATACTTTCATTTGTATTTACATAATATTGGCATGTGATTAGCCTAAATGGAGTAACACGGTCAGCTAGCATTCATATAGCCTACCCAACTTATTTGGGATTGAGGTGTGTTGTTTTTTGTTCACGTGGTTTTATATGGAGTAGGGTCCTAAGACCTTACCATGTCAAGGATGCAATGACAAAGGCTGACACCACTACTGTCTGCTGCATTTTTAGACTAAATAGAGGCCAACCCAGGAAAGGAAAGAGTAATGGGAAAAGGTTTAAGAGATGTAATGATTTTCTTATCTGCCCAAGTAAGGAATTAATTGATAGAAGAGTGTCTTGATCACTAGTAAAGCCAATTCTTCTGAAGCCCCAATTTCCCATTGTGAAGATAAACTAAATGGATATAATGTCTTTACTGAACTTGGGTTTTTTTAGGCAGTACTCAAAGCTTTCTACTTTGGACCTCTTGAATGGATGATGATAAAGCTACACCTTGGACTTTGGTTGTACTTGGTGATATAATATCTTCAACTTCAGTTTGTTTTAAGTGGACAAGAGAGGGTTGCTCAAGTGGTAAACACCATTCACCTCCAGCCCAAAGGTTGCGGGTTCGAGTCACCAACGGAGCAAATTGGGGAGTTCTTGGGGAGGGATTAAAAAAAAATATTTCCTTAAGAAAAGTTAGTCTGTTTTAAGAGTATGTTGAAAGATGTCATACTCTACCTCAGCCTATGTTTTAACCTTTACCTTTGTTTCTTATGTCAAGTGACACTTAAATGTTGAGGTGTAGTTTTGCTAAATAATTGTCTGTTTGCCTCCGTTTGAGCAGATTGCCTCTTTCTTGAATGTGTTGTTCCCATGGAGCCCATTTATATTGTCAGACTCGGTGGGTTTTTGTCACTTGATGAACTAAATCTCAATTTGTTGATTGGAAGAAAGAACCAAAATACAACAACAACAATCCAGCAAAATCCCACAAGTGGGGTTTGGGGAGGGTAGTGTAGTGTATGCAGAACTTACTCCTACCCCGGAGGGTAGAAGGGCTATTTCCGAAAGACCCTCGGTTCAAGAAGAAAGAAAATAAACAATAGACAATAGGTAATAGACCGGAAGAAAGAACCAAATAGTTTCCTAATAATAGCTACACCTTTATTTTGGTCCTTAATATGCAAGTGTGGACAATAGCCCTTCAAGTTTTTCTAGGTTTCGTCATAACCGTAATTGTTTATTTCGAATTACATAAATTGATAGTTCAAACCACACTCAAACGTAGGGCATTTCCCATTTATATAGGAACTTCGATACTAGAACAATGGCATCTTCAATTATAGCCCTTCTCTGGGATGTAAAATATATTTCCTCTCACCATCCCCATATTGTATGAGACAAATGTATGCATTTTGATTAGGGTCGTATTCCGTGGTTATGATTCTACCATATGTCTTTTTCATTCCGTTGAAAATCGATTTTACGATATAGACGCTTATGACCTCCCTCTGTGCCTTGTGGTAATGATTCCTCTGGTGTTACGACCTTTACCACAACAATGTTGTCTGTATTTTGTGGATTGGATTTCTCTTATCTGAGCTTGTACCCTATCTCCGTCTTCCTCGCCTTGCATGCACATATCTTCTGTGGGAGCTGTAAAGGTTTTGATAGTTTCAAATATGACTTTGCTCATGTTTTCTTTTACTATGCTAATTTCTAATAAATTATGCTTGGTTGTACATTGCCAGCTTCAGAAACATGTTATTTAGTTTATGCAATAATGAAGGGACCATTTTGGTCACTAGCTGTTTTACTCTCTCCACCTTTTAGGCCAATATTTCGTTTCTCTGCCTCTTTTTTTTTTTTTTTAAAATTGTGTATAAATTTCTTATGAAGAATTATTCCCCTGAATTCTAGCAATGGACATTTAAAGTTGCCTATTATCAAATTATTGAGAGGAGATGCACACAAATAGCATCTGCTTCAATCGGCAGTGCAGTCATCTACATAGTGGCGAACCATTATAATATCTCAATACTATTATGTTAAATATTATTAAGTATCCTGACAAAATTGCAGTTAACTTACGAAAAACATATATATGATATGCTTAATGTGGGCCAAAGTAGTTCTCTTATAGCAAATTTGAATTATAACTGAAATACATGTCATTTTTTTTAATAAGGGAACTACATGTCATCTGTTATACGTTACTTGTCAGAAGGGGGAAAAAAGATTCATGTGAGATAGCATGACAAAGGGTGAAACAGGGCAAGAAGACTGATAATCTAAGGTGATTTTCTCTAGAAATTAGTTTAGGTAAGAAATAATAGTTGGGGAATCAAAAAAGATATTGAAATGTTTTATCAACTGTGAGATATTATTTTCTCGAGTTTGAGTTGTTTACCAGCAGCATTATGTAGATAAGCTGTATTACTTGTAATCTGTGGATTACTTCTATAAGCTACCTAGCTGATAATATTTCATTTTGGTAAATGTTAGTATTAGTGCTAAATGAAGTTGACAAGCTCTCAAGAGAAGCACAACATTCACTTCGAAGAACAATGGAGAAGTACAGTGCGTCGTGCCGCCTAATTCTATGCTCCAACAGTTCTTCAAAGGTTACAGAAGCAGTCCGCTCACGATGCCTTAATGTGCGAATAAATGCGCCAATGGAGGAAGAGGTCAGTGAAGTTCAGTTGTCCCACAATTGATATGACTACTATGTCTTCTTCTCTTTCCCCATTTTTTTCGTGCATTCTTACTACAAAGTGAGGAGTGGAAGTGTGTTCTGTATAACAATTGCCTGCATCTTCTAGGCTCAGGCTTGCTTTTGACTAGTGTGTTTGTCTGGTCTTTCCTCCAGGACCCATTTACTGGTGGAGAGTTTTTCAGTAATGACATACATTAACTCACCAAAATGGGTTCCAAGTGAAGTGGCCTGCTGCACTTGTTGAGACGAGGTGGACTATAAATGCCCATATTCAGTTGTGCTGGTTAATTGTGTGACACAGAAAGTGCTCTTTTTGAGGAAAGGCTGTTTGTTCATCGTTGAAATAGTTTGATCAGTCTTTACTCTTATATACCAATTTGTGCCTTAGATAATAGATGTAAGCTTATTAAGGAGAACATTTATGATTTACCTAGTCAACACATTATACAGCAGTAGGATATAAGTGTAGCGTACTTGTAAAACTTATCGTCACATGAGTTTGTTTAATTTTTTCTACAATTTGAACTCTTTCGTTGTATTTGGATAAAGTTTAAGAATAATCGATCATTTTCTTGATCCTAACAGTTTTTGTTTAATCATGGATAGGCATGATTCAGTGATAATCCACTAACATGTTGTAGTGTCCAGGAAAAGAAGTGTCTAAGATTAATATTTGACTTTAGAAATCACCTCAAATGAAGGGCTATACAACATATGGTTTTGAGGACCCTGTAACTCTAGTTGACCTAATGCGTAATTTATGTTGGTGTGTCTCCGTCAGGAAGTTCTCTGAGTCTTGTAAATCATCTAAACTTTCTAAATCGGAGTATATATACAGCCTGGTTAGTCATGTAGCAAATGTTGTTGACATGTTCTTTGATTATTTGGTGCATTCCCGAAATTCTCTTACAATATCTCTTGTTTGGCAGATTGTTAATGTTTTGGATTTTATTGCCAAAAAAGAAGGACTTCAACTTCCACCAGGATTTGCTGCTCGCATTGCGGAAAAGTCAAATAGGAATCTGAGGAGGGCAGTCTTGACGTTTGAGACTTGTCGTGTTCAACAGTTGAGCTCGTAACACCTTGGCTGGATTGATTTGTATTGCTAGCTTGAGCTGCTAAATCCAAGCTTTTCACATATTATATGAACTATTTACACCAGAGTTCCTTATGCATGTGTTGACCCCTTGTACTATTTGTCTAAGGTATCCCTTCACAAACAACCAAGCTATACCTTCAATGGACTGGGAGCAATATCTTTCAGAAATTGCATCAGACATAATGAAAGAGCAGAGCCCTAAAAGGTACAGCTGCAGTCCATCTAAATAGGGCATTTAATGTTCAGCAAGTGATTTCAGAAGCTTATGCTTTATGATGACAAAGATGCCTTGTTTTCTTTTTCAGCTCTGAAGTATTATGTCAATGTGCTCTGGATAACTGTGTTTTAATTGTCTAACTTTGGAACTAGAGGTTGACGCTAGCGATACAAGGCAACTGAAGGTTTAACTTTGAGAAAAGGGAAACTGTATAGTGGAGGAGTCTAGGCTTTTGAGTGCAAAGAGAAGAGTATGTTATTGCTAAGAAAATAGACCTTAGGCCTAACTCAAACTCAAAAGGTAGCTTATGAGGTGAACGATTGCTTAAGACCATATAAGGAGATAACAATCAATTCTCTCAATGAACGTGGGACACTTAAAAACCCCGGTACACTAGGGCTGAATGTCTAGAGCATGGACAACATAGCTTGTCTCCTTTTTGTACTAATGACAGCACCTCAAAACTATAATACATTTGCCTCTTTATCTACACTGCAATGCATTTGTTTCAGGTTGTTTGAGGTTAGGGGAAAGTTATATGAGCTACTAACAAATTGTATTCCGCCTGAAATTATTTTGAAGGTAAGGTCTTTCCCAGGTGCTTCACCTTCCTCTCTTATACGGTGTTAGAAAACCTTTGTTTTTTTATTGATTCTGCCTTTGACTGCAGAGGCTGCTTTTCGTACTATTGAAGAAATTGGATTCAGAGTTGAAGCATGAGGTGTCCCACTGGGCTGCTTATTACGTAAGTTGTTTAGCTACATAATGTAGCATGTTGGATATTTAAGGGAATCAAAGGAACTTATAGATGTCCTGACTACCCCAACCATTGCTTTACGGGTTTGGATTGGATGACCAATTCATTTCGTAGTACTAGAATCAACCTTTAGTAAGTTATTCTCACACTTGTAACTTGGATTCAGGTCCACGTGTGAACTTAGAGGGTGTTTGGACTGGCTTTAAAAAAATAGTTTATAAGTTAAAAGCCAAAAGTCATAAGTTGGTAATACTCAAGTTTTTGCTTTTAGCTTATTTTTGTACTTTTCATGCCTAAAAGTAAGTGCTTTTAAGCACTTTTTATCATTGCCAAACATACAAAAACTAAAGATGTGCTTAAAATTCAATAAGCACTTAAAATAAGCCAATCCAAACACCCTCTTAGAATTGGTTAAACATGCTGGAAGTTAAGCGTGTTTGTGGTTTGAGTTGAGTTGTTTTTTACCTAAAAGAAGACCAGCATCACTACTATGATATTCAGTAGAAAATTACTTAATATCCAGGTAGGCGCAAATATTGAAGCAATACTAACTAGAAATGATTAAATGTTTCTTTCAGCGATAGTAACTACAGAGTCAGCTGTGTTTCCTTATGTTGTTGTGTGTGTTGGGGGGCTAATAGATGCTTTATATGCAATGTCATATAATTCATTAGGTTATATTGCTCTTCTGCTTTATAGATTCTTCTGGAATTTTTCCTGTGCATGGATGATTTATGCAGATTAATAAAAAGAAATTAAAACATTCCATAATTTAGATAATTTCTCACTGTCTTTCAGGAGCATAGGATGCGCCTGGGACAGAAGGCTATATTTCATCTTGAAGGTATTGTATAACCTTTCAATCAATACTTTGAGCATAATGTGAAAATGGCTTAGACTGGCTGTGTTGAAGTGGAAACTTGTTACCTCTAGAAAAACAGAAAATCTAAAGCACTTTCTATTCAGAGCAGTGTAAACTTGTCACCTCTAGATAAGGAAAACTTTCCTTCACTTTCTGTTTTGCTTGCCAAATAGGAAAAAGGGACATTGTGAGAGGCTTTTGCTTCCATCCTATTCTCTTCTATTGAACCATCCCAATATGCGAGCATTTCTCTCTAGTTTTCATCTTGAATTGAACTATATTGGAAGCTTAACATTGCTGAATCTTTTCCAAGTATTATGATGTAGATAGTCTATTAGAATTCCTCAGTCTATTAAATCTCTCTAGTTTTCATCTCGAATCAAACTATATAGGATAAATGAGGTCCTTATATACATGAATGTAGGTGTTTTAGATGTATCTCATAGGTCACAGCTGAATTTTAGGCAGTAGAAATCAATTTTAAGAAAAAAGGTTGATATGATGTGGAAAAATTAATTAGATATGGCTAGATATAGCTGCCTGAGGCTTTCTATTTGTAAGAAAGCAGCATGATGTTTGAGTTAAGCACATGTCACGGTTTCGAACCTTGCCATAGTCAAAGCCTGGGTATTAAGTGGTGTAGGGTAGAGGGGGTGCCCATTATCCACAGAGTATTAAACTGTGTGCCACAGACCCTGAGGGATTTATCAGTTACAAAAAATATATTAGATGAACAAATAAATAATAGGGCTAGATATAGCTTAACGTCAGACCTCTGAAATAGAATATACATTGACTTGAGAAAAGGATACACGAAGGACTCGTAGAAATGAAATAAACCCGAGTTAAATTGAGAGAATAAGCACTTCGATGAGATACACACTTACTTTCAGGTTTCTTTATGAGATGCAAGCTATGTTGCACGGACTCTCCAAAATGTAGCCGCACCCATGTCGGATCCTTCAAAAATGCACTACTTTTGGAGGATCCGACACGGATCCGACCACATTTTCGGAGAGTCCGAGCAACATAGGATGCAAGCTTCCTGGTAAGATAATGTCAAGGACATGTAATCACTACTCAGAATGTAACATAAATTACCTGAGCTGCCTTTAATTTTCACTGTACATGGATTTCCCGTGTACCAACCTGTTCTTTTGTTGTATAAAAGACGTCAAAAAGTTGAGTACTTGATTGGCTCGTCCATTATATTGTTAGAAGTAACATTTCAGCATTCTGACGTTCCGGCCGATTACCACCTTTCTGCCCTAGTGCTTTATCTCTTCTCCTCAAATATTATATTCTCAAGATTTTGTTTATGGTTTGCTCAGAAATGCCTTATTAATACAACAAGACATGGATACCTGGGATTTGTCAATAACAGACAATACTAAAAGCTATGGTAGTAGGAAGGAATTTTTTAGCTTTCTGCTTGTTGGATTGACTCGACAACATTGTCCATATAGTTGAATACATAATTTCGTCAACTGCGTGTCTAATATACTTAAATCGCTGTCCAGCATCATAGCAAGCATATCGACAAAGGGTTAGGATATAGACATAATTCATTATTGGGCAAATATCACTTTAGCCCGCGGCCGAAACTATTTACATCAAAAGTGTATAAAATAAGTTTTTGTATATAACATACAAAAAATTATTTATAAGTGACTATGAGTGAATGATAGTGTGAAGAGTGTTGATGGACAACTTGAATAGAATGATTGAAGCTAAGGAGTAATACTTCAATTGTTATGGGGTGCCTGTTTCGTAGGAAATAAGTCTTTGAACAGTAGGAAATAAGAACATTAGCTTTTTTTGTTTTCCTAATTAGTCTTCCTACTTTTAGTCCGATATTGGTAACTTGGAGCTGAGAAACTTAAGGGATTTAATGCAAATTGACTACTGATGAGGGAAGGGGCTCAATATGAATTGGAAATATATTTACTTTACACCATTAAACAGCCCAATTAAGAGCCATCAAAATCAATTAGATTCTATCATCTTCCCACCCACCCATGGTGACGGGATGATCCCACCCCAGGTGATACTGCAAATAAACGATGGTAGTGCTTTCATTACAATCTGGAAAATAATCAATGGAAGCAAGAGAATTGCTCAACTCTATTCATCAGCATTTATCTTCAGGTCTATGACTGTATACTCTGCCGTTTGGCAGAGCAGCATGCCTAATTTGATAAGCGTCATTGATGTTTATAGTTATGCTACATTGCATACATACTGTGAGTAACCGCGAATTCTTGGTGCGAATTAAATAATTTTTTCAATGTTAGGATTGAGAGTGTGTTATGTATAGATGTTATTTTAGTGAACCTTAAGCTGTAATTTGACATCTGAAAGATAGATCAAGACATATTACGAGCTCATTTTGGTACCTTCATCTTTGATTTGTTTTGCAGCATTTGTGGCCAAATTCATGAGCATCTACAAGAGTTTTCTCATTTCAACATTTGGCTAGAATAGGTGTGAAGTACTATGGAACTATTCGGCAGGAAGAACTTTTTTTGTTCCATTGTATCTATCTCCTTTGTGTTTTAATTTTCTTGGGGAGTGTAGTCGTGATTAGGATTATTGTACCCTGAATCATATGCCAATTTGATCAAGTATCTTGTTTCTCTTTACCTTGATATTCTATCAGACGAGGGCTTTGCAGCTTCTACCTTTGAAGTTGGAAGTGTAAGGCAAAAGGGTGTCACTACTAGAAATCCGGAAAAAAGTGACCACGAAAACAATGTTGGTCGCTTATTGGCCAAAAAGTGACCAAATGTGCTCGATATTAAGCTGGTCCCTTTACCTTAGGGACCAATGTTGGTTGCCAATTAGCGACCAACTTTGGTCTCTTAGGTAAAATGGCCAAATATTTCGGGTAAAGAGATTGACGACCAACTTTCGTCGCTATATTATTTTAATATTATAAATTTTTCGATCAAAGTTGGTCTCTATGTAAATTTTGTTTTTTATTTATTTATTGTTAATTATATTAAGTGATCAACTTTGGTCGCTATATTAAGAAATGTTATAATTTTTTATTCGGAAAACGACGTAAAATGCTCATGAACTATCCGTTTTGATACAATAATGCATTCCATCTATTGAGCCAAATATGCCATTCCGTTAATGTTTTTGGCTCACAAATGTCCTTTGAGTTAACAGAGAGACACGTGTCATCGCCCTATTGGCTCATTCTTAATATTCTTAATTAATTAAAAAGATCCATTATTAATACCCGAAAAATAATCTTCTAAAGCAATTTTTCTAACAAAAATTTTTACTAAAAAAAGAAGAAAAATAGGGAATTTTTTTCCAGTTTTTTTAATAAATAGTTTTTTTACTAAAATAATGTTTCTGTAAAAATAAAAATAAAATCTAAAAATCATTTTTATAAAATAATATTTTTCTAAAAACTGTAAAAAAAAAAGTAGTAAATTGCTTTCCAGTTTTTTCTAGTAGAAAAGTAGTAATATTTTATTAAGAAAAGTAGAAAATTGCTTTAAAGAACGTTAATGTTTGGTATCAAAATTTTCAGAGTTAATGTTTTTTAAAACGTTAATTTTTTTTTCTAGCAGAAAAGTAGAAAAAAAAATTTCAGTAGAAAAGTAGCAATATTTTCTAAAGCATTATTCTACTTGTTTTTTCCATTTTTTTCAAAAATATTGCTTTAGAAAATTATTTTTAGGTTTTATTTTTATTTTTACAAAAATATTATTTTAGTGAAAAATATATTTTTTTTTGTAAAAACTGGGAAAAAAATTTCCCTTTTTTCTTCAGTTTTTAGTACAATTTTTTTTAGAAAAATTGCTTTAGAAAATTATTTTTCGGGTATGAATAATGGGTCTTTTAATTAATTAAGAAATATTAAGAATGAGCAAATATGACGATGACACGTGTCCCTCCGTTAACTAAAAGGGCACTTGTGAGCCAAAATCATTAACAAAAGGGCATATTTGACCCAATATGTGGATGAAGAGCATTATTGTACTAAAACGGATAGTTCAGGGGCATTTTAGGCCCTTTTCCGTTTTTTTATTTTATGTTCAACCAAAATTGGTTGCCAATGGAAGAATTTTTTTTTTTTTTTAATTTTAAGCGACCAACCTTAGGTCGCAAAATTATCAGAAATTGATATTTTAAAATACAGTAGCAACTAAGATTGGTCGCTATTGCCTGGATTTTTTTTAAGTGAATAGCGACCACCTGAAGACCAAAGTTGGTTGCTGTTTTTGGTATATTTTTGGCAGAAATTATTTGTTTTGGCTGCTACACCACATGCTAGCGTATACCAAATATCCTGAACAGACATTTATGCCAACAACACTAAAACGCAACAAAATATAAAAGTAGTTCATTCGTCACATTAGATGACATTAAACTAACAAAACTAAGTTAACGTTTATTACAAGCTCATTCGTAAACTAGTTTTATTGTCTAGTTCAAAGTATATAAAGTATTCAAGGAGTGTTTTTTAGCATTCTCGTTCGAAAGTTGGATTGCCTCGGCTGACTCGGTAGGTGGCTGACTGCGTATGAATTCCCCTACATCAGATGTGAAGCGAACCTATAAGAAAATTATATTGAATTAATATTTCAAAATTTATATAAAAATAAATCAAAATACTTAATGATAAGTAAAAAACTTACATGTATAGTCGAGGCTCGACTCTCTACCCACCTTTCTGAATCGGTCTCTTGCTTCTTCTTTACAAAACGAGTTTCATTGAATATCTCATCTTGCTTCATTGGCATCATAAAGCTGTCCGGTGGCTTTGGTGATTATCCTCATGGTATTATTACTCGGGATGAACTTGGATACAGAGAATAACTTGGATATAGTAGCTGACACGGTGTGTCTTTTGATCAACTGTTGTTCTCGTTAGCGACAATGATGTTGAGACTGCAATGACATGTGTTTCAACCAGAGATGACATATACATGAATTTTAACATTTCCTAACCAGATAAAAGAAAGATTATAGAGGAATTCTCTACTTCATTTTCCAAGAAGAAAAAAAGTTTAATTGAGAGCGACGAGGATGATGGTTATGAATTGTTTTCCGTTGGTCTTGACAGTTTCGATAAACGGGATCATATGATGACATAGATTATAGGAAGTTTTGTTCTCAATTTTCTTCCAAGTCTGATCCGTACAAGCTTATTGGGATATTGGTGATATATTCTTCTATTCAAAAAATGGTTTTTCTGATAAAAGTATGGAACTGCAAATAAAAAGAATGAAAGCTAAAACGTTTTTCTTGGTAGAGAAAAATATTTTAGCTTTAATTCCTTTGATTAGCATTTCCATACTTTTGTCAGTTAAATCATTGTCTGAATCCGAAGAATATATCACCAATATCCACTACGCTTGTACGAATTACATTTGGAAGAAAGTTGAGAACAAAACTTCCTATAATCTTTGTCATTATAGATCTTATGATCCCCGTTTTATGGGAACTGCCATGACCAACAGAAAACATTCAGTCATCATCACCCTTGTTGCTCCCAATTAAACTCCATTTTCTCTTGGAAATTGAAGTATAGAATTTCGCTATTACCTCTTCTTTTATCTACTTAGGAAATATTAAACTCCTACCTATACCATAACTATTTGAAACAAATGTTCTTGCCTCATCATCGTTGTCGCTAATGAGAAGAACAATTAAAGGCACACTCTGCCAGGTACCATGTCTTAGTTATTCTTGGTGGAAGTTCCATTGCATGTCTAATATTACCATCAATCCCGTCTACAAATTTCTCCCGCAATCTAAAATTTCAATACATAAATCAAAATTCAAATTCATATCCCAAAGGTCCAACTCATATTCAAAAAATGTAATTTATAATCTAAAATTCCAATTCATAAACAAAAATTCCAATTCATATCCTAAAGGTTCTAGTCATATCGTTAAAGTTAGAGTTCCCAATTTCATCAACTAGACCCTACTGTTGAATCCAGATATTTCTATGAATTCTTATCAACCGTAAATGTTAAATCCCTTTTGAACAAGCTTTGTGAGTCTTTGAAAATCTTAAGATACAAACAGTTCTAATGCGTTCACTCATTGCCTTTCCTTATTTGTGAAAATTGAATTTTGAATATTCAGGTGTTGCTGAATAGTTAAAGTATCAAGATAAGAACCAAGCTTTCTGTGATTAAATAAGGTTTCAACTTTGGGTATTTCTAGTTTATGCAGATCAAGTGTATTTTAGTTCAAGTCTCGACCTCTAGCAACGGTGGGAGAAGCTCCTCCCAGATCTGAAACGTCAGTAGTGCGAGTTCTCACCATCCGTGAGAGAATAGAAAAGGAAAATTTTGTACACTAAGCAGTCTTTCCTAATATCCTATATCCTCTCAAAGATAAATATAGATGTCTCCATACCGATCAACACGACTCTATCAGGTTTGCCCATAACTCGTGAGACATACGTGAACCTAGTGCTCTGATACCATGTTGTCACGATCCATTTCCACAATAAGTCACTGTTGCCAGGTAAGCCAATGCGGAATATTTCCATCTCCCTATGTTAATTTTAGCTAAATTTAAGTGAAATAATTATCCGAATTTGAAATCGAAACCCGAAAGTGATAGATAATATAAATAACATTATAATACAACTCAAAAGTTAGTCTACCAAAGTGTGTGCCAAGGCATGGTATCACAAGTACGTGCATCTAGTAGAATATACAAAAGAAATATCTCTATCCTACTGTCCGAGATAAAGAAAGACAACAAAAGTAAAGGAAGACTCCATCCGGATGCTGAGCGGCATAGGAAGGAAGATGCTCATAGTGGAAGTCTCTACCACAACTCAAGGGCGCGCACTGAACTGATAACCAGATGTACCTGCCTCAGACCCTATACAATTAAGGTAGAAGCGAAGTATGAGTACATAAAGAATATGTAACCAGTGAGTATCCCGTCTAATCTCGAAGAAGTAGAGACGAGAGGTTGACTTGATACTCACTAGGGTCAAAATAATATCATGATAAGCTGCTATGCTAATCATGAAAATCTCCAATAATTAACAAGTAATAAGGAAAAAGTAATAATCATGTTCTTGACCATATTTCAGTTGTCATTTATAGTTCAAATACTTATCACATAAGCATGTCGTGTATAAGCTTTAGCACATATAAATATATATCATGCACAATCATGCCGAGGTCGACGGCCCGCTCCAACAGAGAATAAATTGTGCACTGTCAAGAGTCGTACGACATGAACCATAGATGCATCTATTTCACCAAGGCGATCGGCCCGATCCATAAATATCAAGAAACATCAAGAATGCACACAAAGGCTCATTCATATACACAAAATCTCTTATAGGGTTCAACGAATTCATATGTTTAGTTTTTGTTCTTCTCATGTCTCTAGCATGTCATGAATGATCATGTTCACAATTTAAATACATGATATGCCCAAATTAGGCATGATGTGGGCCCTAAACTACCATAATAATTAATATCATAGTAGCTACGCATGGTCTCGTCACCTAGTACGATGTAGCCCCTACATTTAGTAGCAAATACTCGTTTATTATACCTATGGGGACAATTTCCTCTTACAAGGTTAGAAAGGAGACTCACCTCGCTCCAACGTGCGCCTCCAATTACCAAGAATAAGCCAAGTCCTTACTTCAAATCCTAACAATCCCGAACTAGTTAAACAGAGTAAGAGCTAATTAATATAGGCACACAAGATCAATTCCTAGATATTTAAGCAATTCCCCAACCATTTACATGAATTTACTAAATTTCAACCCCAGGCCCAAGTGCCCGGATTCCGAGATTTTTTGAAGGAAGTTATTCTCTACAACCTAAGGATGAATAATATATGATTTCTTGTCCATTTCAAAATAAATTTTATGATTAAATCTTAGTTCTATTAAAACCTTAGGTCCAGCTGCAACCTTTTAATTTTACCTAATTTTTATTGTTTGATCAATAAACTAATAATGATTGAAAGTAACTTACCTTGAAGTACTATGTTGAAATCCTTTGGAAGCCCCCAAATCGCCTAAGTGGTGTCGAAAATGAAATAAATAATCTTTGAGTTCGAATTAAATGAACTCACTTGCCAATTATTTTCGCTTCTGCGGTGCACTGACCACTTTTGTTGAAACTGCTTCTGCGAAAATAGAATCTCTTCTGCAAACCTGGCCCAATATGCATGGACCGCTTCTGCGATCTGGGTCCCACTTCTGCGATCTGGGTCCACTTCTGCGGTGTGTGCCTAAGGTGACTAGACCGCTTTTGCGGTCTGGGGACCGCTTTTGCGGTCTGGGGACCGCTTTTGCGGAACTGCTTTTGCGATTTTAGAGTCGCTTCTGCGATTTCCCTTGGTCTGGCCCTTGGTCGCTTCTGCGATCGATTGAGGATCTGCGGTACCACTTCTGCGGTCCTAGAACCACAAATGTGGTTATGACAGAAGCAACAACCTTCAGCTATTCCTTAATTTTCCTATTTCGCTCGAACCTCGCTTGTTTGATGCTCGGTCTCCCAAGTCCCACCCGAACATACCAACGAGTCTGAAATTATGAGGCAGACGTGTCATACCTCCTTTTTTACCTACTCCCCAAAGGGCGTATAATAAATGAGTTTTTTCAATTAAAGGACAATCGGAATGAGATTTATTATTAAAATTCAGAGTCGCCACTTGGGAGATTAATGGTATCCCAAGTCACCGTTTGAATCCCAAACCGAGGAAATTATGACTCTGTTAACCGTCCGCGATCTAGAAATCCGAGTAAGAAATTCTGTTAACTTGGGAGAAGGTGTTAGGCATTTCCGGGTTCCGTGGTTCTAGCACGGTCGCTCAACTGTTGTATTCGATTTTATCTAATTTCAAAATATGTTCTAACTTATGTGCTTTTTATTAGTAGCCCGCTTTTATAATTATTTTTTATATGAATTGCAACATCGTGAAAATGCGTCTCGAACCACATCGTGCACCCGTGGTTATCAACATATTTCAATTCCGTTGAGATTTGGATTTGGGTCACATAAATGTGCACCCAAATTTTGGAAGGTAAAATTGTTAAATACGCGCCTACAATGACTACGCGTTTATTGTATTTGGGGAAGGCCATGAAATTCGCTAAATGGCCCTCCCATATTCTAAGTAGTTTTAATAACCAATTATTGAGGGTCCCGTCTTTTGTATTTTTTTTGGGCGAGGCTCGTCTCATTTTATTAATTAAAGGATAAACCTAAAACAACTAAGATTTTCAGTATTTAATTGTCTCTAAGAATAGAAGAGAACAAGGCTTAATCTAGCAATAAAGTTTTAATTGGTGAATAAGGTCTGGCCCAGGTCTCGAATGAATGAATCACTATATAAAGACCTGGGCTACCTGGTTGAATCTCCAGGCCCCAAAAAAAAAAAACATAGGAAATTAATGGTTGAAGCTAAACGGACTGGGCCAAAACGTCCACTAAATTTAGAACAAAATGATATGACTGTTTTATCCATAGTATTCTTAGAAAAGGGAATAGCAGAGAGCTCTCCGTCAACATGTCTATTTCACTATAAGGATAGTTTAGGAATTTTCAGATCTTACCTGCTTTAAAGGTATTGTACATCCTGCCAGTAGCACCTGTACACACTAAAAGTTTGCCAAAATTACAGGAGCTCACTTGAAGGTCTTACGCCACGTATTTCCTGCAGCATTTAATGCTGCCACTTCATGATTATGTGGGCCACACTATGGATATTTCAAGGATATTAGTTATTATATGCTTGCATCAAAATTTTAAATGAAAAAGTGTTAAGAACTATGTCTCTCAACTGACATGTGTAAGATAAAAATGTAAAAGTCAAAGTCCTACATTTTATTGAAGAGCCTTAAACGTTAAATGTTTAAATTTCAAACTCTAATTTTAGTTTCTAATGTTACATTTTAAACACTACATTTTAACTTCAAACTATAAGCACCTATTCCAATATAAACTTTAATCCTTAAAGTACATATGCTATGTTCTAGCCTTCTAGGACATATAGCTTTAACATAATTTAATTTTTATTTTGGCTATAATAGTGTTTTATGAGTTCACCATTTTTATTGTCATGGCGGTGTTTAAGAAAAAATGAAGACTTTTATTATTTGTGATCCTAAACAAGTCAAAAAGGGACAGAGGATATTTGTGTGGTTATAAAAGTTTCTCGTTAATGATAGAATAATAAGTTTAAGCTAAGTTATTAACAAAGTTAAAATAAGTTCATTTATTTTTTTTGGAATGGGGAGAGTATAAACTTTTTATAAATCAAAATAAGCCTATTTGTTTATAGAAATGTTAGCCATAATTAAGTCTCAAAATTAACCATAGAGGAAAATCGGGGAATGAATTAATTTTATTTTTTCAAAATTTGCCCTTATTTAGTGATTTTTTTTTTCTCTAAGAGAATATATTTTTTAGAGGGTATGACAAAAACAAAAATTCACTTATTGGATTAGAGGAAATAACTTTTACGTCTACATTAAAAATATCTAAAGCTTTACTTTAACAAAATATTCTAGAGATAACTTGCAAGCATACCAAAATATATTTCATTAGTTATTGTGTATAAAATTAGAAAAGGCTCAAATTCACTCTGATTGGGCCCGTGCAAAGCACGGGCAACCCTCACTAGTTATCCATAGTAATGGAAAGCAATATACAAGGGGTTTTGACACAGTTATCCACAAAAATAAAATTATTTATCCTTGTCTACCCATTTGTTTTTCTACCCATAAACTAGTTACATTTCCTACTCATAGTAGTTTTTGTAGGGAATTTTTTCTTTATTCTCCAATTCTTTTTTATTTCTATGCTTCTTTCTTCTTATTTTTCTTTTTTCTTTTCTTTTCTGCTTTTTTTTTCTAGTTTTCTTCTTATTTTTTTCCTTTTTTCCTTTTCTCACTTTATTTAATTTTTTTATATTTCTTTTCTCTTCATAATCTAATTTTATTTACCGTTTTTACTATTTATTATTATTGTTTGTTTATACAATAAGAAATATCATTGATATAGTAAATATTTTTTATATTTTTTTAATATAACTAGTGTCACACCTCCTTTTGGCGCGCCCGCTACCCCGAGGGTAGGAGCGCAAGGGAGTTTTTCCAATTTAAGTGACAATATTCGAAACGGGATTATTTTATTTATTTCATAGTCGCCACTTGGAATAAATTAAGGTGTCCCAAGTCACCGATTTATTTAAATCCCGAATCGAGGAAAATTACGACTTTTCAAATGAAGTCCTGCGGACCAGAAATTCTAAGTAAGGAATTCTATTGATCCGAGGGAAGGTGTTAGGCACCCTCGGATCCCGTGGTTCTAGCACGATCGCTTCAATTATTATAAATGGCTAAAAATACCTGATTTTATACATATTTATAAATTATATGCTCCAATTAAATCTTTTAAACCGCTATATTAATTTGAAACTATGCCAAAAGAAAGACTAATTGCAACATAGACTCGGACTTTTGACAGATAGGTGAATATAAAAAAAAGGTACCCGGATTATTTATTTGAAACTATGCCGATTAAAACCGTCGTAAAACTAACCCAAAAAAAAAAAAATCAATTTACTTAACAGTGTATCCCTTAAAAATTATTTCCAATTAAAGAATCATACCAAATGATATATTATTTCCTAGCTTTGATTCATGGCCGGAGATTGAATGACAAGATATAAGCTAACGGAAAATTGATCGAAATATGCGAAATAAAAATAATTCACCTTGATCCAATTATTAAAAAGTAAGATTGTTTACTATCCTTAATCCGATCTTAATTAGCGAAAGCAAGACTATGCGATTAAAATCGATCTAACATTAGCATCTAAAACCCGGGGTAACTTATCTTGTCTACTTAAGTATAAACAGATTTCGAGAGAAAATCAAGTGAAGAAATTCAAAAATAATTCAAAATACCTTGCATTAATAATTAACATCAACCAAATTAATAACTTAAACATGCTTAAATTAATTGACTTTAACAAATTACCAATTTAACATATCAAGGGAAATCTCAATCCGTACAAATACATTATACAACTAACAAATGTATATCACAAAATTGAATCCGGTTCTAAAAATTACTAACCAATAACCCAAAGTCCCTTTAATCTAATTACTAAAACAAAACTCCAGAATTTCTAATAGTAACTTGATGTATTCCGAAAATCTATGACTGCAGTAACTGATTAAACAAAGATGCAATACAGAGGAAAATTTAAAATGATAACAATAGTTTCTTCAGTTGATTCCGAAATGATTCAGGTACATTGAATGAAAAAACTTCAAAGCATTATAGAGGATGAAATACTTGGGATTTGAATTGAAATAGAGCAAAAGAAAAGGTCAGCAACAACAAGTGAAGAAAAACAACAGTTGGCAGCAACAAACAAGCAACAACAATAACACTTGAAACTCCAGTATAACTCAAAGACCTCAAACTTAGAGAGGAACAGAATCCAGGCAACGACCCAAGATCAATTGGTGAACCAAACAGAAACAAACGAATGATCTCCAAAGAATTGAACACTCAAAATTCGAAAGAGAACACTGTATGTGTGTGTGTGTGAAAACAGGGATATACTCTTCTGATACACACACTGTGAAAACAGAGAACACCTGTGAAAACAGTGTGTGTGTGAAAACAGTTTTCTGTTCTGAGTGTGTGCCTGTATGTGTGAATTCTAGAGAGTATTCACTGTATGTGTATGTGTGTTCACTGTATATCACTGTTGTTTACAATCAGAGAGTATTATCAGAGAGTATATAGAGTATATCACTGTCTATTTTTGTGTTTTCAGACTCTCAAACGTGTGCTCTCTGTCCTCTGTTTTCCAGTGCCTCTTTCTTTTATAGGCAAAGAAAACAAACCTCAAAACCTGTCAAATATTCCTTGCACATGCCTCTCTTTGAACCTCTAAATCATCCTCCCTTGTGCTTTGCTTTTCCAGCTCTAAAGAGCATTCACAAGGGTCTAATACACTAAAAACTGCCATGACACTCTCTGTCCAGTCCATTACTTATTGTCTAAACCTATTTTTAAATGAAAAGGTGTATTGGCAGCCTGTTCTTTCTGTTCAAAACATGTGACATAGTTCTCATGTGCATTACACCTCTTAGACAAGCTATCTGTTGGCTTTCAGACCTAGTAGATGTGGTGTCATGGTCCGAATGATGTGTTAGGAATGCGTAGAATTCTTCGCGGCGAGCTTGCGAGCCGCGGTTCGAACCCTTGGTAGTGATTTAAGTTTCAAAATGTAGAGAATTAATTTTTCCGAAAAGTGTCAAATATGCGGTCAAGAATGCGACCGCAAACCTGTCATGCGGACCGCATTCTGACCGCAAATCGTTCCAGAGAAGTTGCCCAAAATCGTGTCAATAATGCGGTCGAAATTGCGATCGCATAGTGAATCTGCGATCCAATTTGCGACCGCAGATCGGGAATGCGGACCGCATAATGGCCGCATTTCGTAGCAGAGCTGGAGTAATTTTTGAGGCCATTTTGCGGTCACTTTGCGGACCGCATGTGTGTTCTGCGGTCGCATAGTGACCGCATTTTTGACCCCGACCCAGTTTTTGTAACATTTTGACCCGATCTCTTCTTTAATATAACACCTTTCTTCTTCATTTTTATCATATCACCTCACCAAAATTAGAGAGAGAAGAGAGGGTTTTTAGAGAGAGAAATCTTTCATCTTCAAAGATTTGTTTCAACTACTTAATTCCAAGGATTCTAGGGCAAAGATTCAACATCCCCAATCTTTTCAAGGTAAAAACCCTAACTATTTTCTTTGATTTTCAGTTTTAAATTGGGTAAAGAGAGGTTTGCATATAATAGCTTTTGAAAATAGAATTTTTACACTCATGCATGATTATTGATCTTGATTTCTAGTAAAACAAAAGAAGTAAGTAGAAGTAAGAGTCTTCAAGAACAAGGTGGGCAAGAATAGGATATCTTGGGTAAGCATAAAGTAGAAAGTTAACGGAAGAAAAATCATCACCAGGTATGTATGGCTAATTTTGATTCTTGTGAAATCGCCCTTATGTGTAAAATTGTTTGGCATGTGTTGATTTGAGAAATTGTATGTGATTAATTGATGTTGTTGTTGGATATTCAAAGTTGTTGTTGAACTATGAGTGTTGTGGTAAGAAATATGAACCGAAAGGTAAATGAGAGTTGAATTGGGTAAAGAATTTGTGAATAATGATTATGATGGCCTATATGGCACCTTGTGGAAAAGAGATCGAAACACTTGAGAATTGGTTTATTGTGGAAAGAGATGAAACACTTGAATTATGGAAAATTGTTGAATATACATGTGTGAATATTATTGAATGTGGAAACATTGTAACTTGGTTGTGATATTGGCTTGAGAAGTAATTGAGAACATGAAACAATGTGCAAGTTGCTTATTTGAACTTGTTGAAATTGTGTGTAGTACCTTATCTGCTGTTTGAAATTGTTGTGTTTTCAAGTGTAAGGCGGGGTCGTGTCGCGCGCCGCGACGTGGTGAAATAAGGTGTGGGTTGGGGTGATAAGGGTGGCCGAGGTAATAAGGGTGGTCAGGGGCAATAAGGATGGAAAGCGATCGAAATCGCTATTAAAAATTGATACATAAATCAATAATGTGAAATTGTGAAAGGAGACAACAGGAGAGTTTGCAACCTGTGGGGCACTGATTGCCCCTTTGTTTGACTACTTGTGCTTTACGTGATTGATTGGTTATTGTTAAATTGGTTGGTTGTAGAAAGTGCTTTGTGTGAGAATTATTTGAAATGAGGAAAAATGTGGAAACATGGTTGGTTGGCTTAATTAATTGTTGATGTAATTTAATGGCTTGAGTTTACTTGGGACAAAGTTTGTCCATACATACCAGTACAATTCAAGTGTACCGACGTCCCTTTTGCCGGGGGCGCTACATTCGTGTCATGATTGTAGGTGTATCAGTAGCAGGCACTTCAGCTCATCGGCGGTAGTATCCTTCTCCTTCCACTGCCCATTTTGGTGAGCCCCTTTCTTCCCCGGGGCCTTGTGTGGTTCATGCCACTCGGTTTGGATTTCATTTTGGTTGTAAGGTATAGCCGGAGCCTTGTTACCGGCAAGTATTGTATTTCCCTTTTGTATCCTAGAGGCTCCATAGACATGTAAACTGTGGGATTGTGGCCTATGTATATGTATGGGGCGTTGCAAATATAAATTATGAACTTGTTAGTAAATAAATCACATGGTTATGTTTATGCATTATGAAATCAGTCATTGTTGGTAAGATATTTTGGTTAATGAGTAACAGTTGTGAGCACGTGATTTTTGCCTTACTTGAGAAGTACTCCCAGAAAGGCGCCGGTCATGTCCCTCGATTTGGGGCGTGACAAACTTGGTATCAGAGCCAGGTTTTTAAAGTGTCCTAGGATGTCTCGGAGCCGTGTCTAGTAGTGCCCTTCTTATAGGTGTGTTGTCGACCACATCATATAAGTAGGGGGCTGCACGGACATTTAGGAATATTACCCTTCTTCATCACTCCAAATCGTGCGATAAAGCTTGACTATAAGATTGTTTTGTAACCCGTGCGTTGAGATTCAAGGTAAGTTTAAATGCTCTTTCGTCTATTTCATGTAGTGTTGTCATATGTCATGACCAATGGGAAAAGACATGGGTGTTATGGAGATTGCACATGTATCTTGTTGAATAAACTGTATGAATATATATAGTATAAGTACATAGTACTACAAGTATACTTTATTTGGGGAAAGGATTAGAAGTGATTACCCGCACGAAGAGGCATTGATTTGATAATTGATATGTAAGCTTAAATAGCAAGCATGGTTAGTGCAAGAAGTATATAATTGATCGTAAGGTGTGAAAGAATATTGGTTATATAAGCACGTGATATATGAGATAATGACTAAGAGATTAATGGGGAGAGTGTAAGTCTCTCATATGAGGTAAAAAGTTATGAAATAAGACTCAATTGGACCCTAGGTGAGAAGACCCTTGTCTTACGAACGTTATAAGGACCCAGAAATGTACGAAGTTGCGTTACACTCATAAAGGATATGCGTGGGGACTTGGAATCCCATACCTACGTGGCTGAATAGGAGAAGGGAACTTATGAGATCAATGCTATGGTGACTTAAATTTTCCTAATGGTCGAGTATATATATAAGAGGGATTGATATATGAGGCATATGTTCCTAAAGTTTCTACACTCAAGACTTGTGTCAAGATCCAGGATATTTTCCCCATGTGGGAGAGGGAGGACCATCGTGAGGCTACTTAAATACAATGAAACAAGAGCGAGACCATGTAGCTATGATATTTGAATATTTTGGTAAAGACATGTGTGGTCTAGAAAAGAGATTAAGGAATGTAAATTCTTCACGCATGGCAATGTGACTGATAGGGTCAACGATTCTAGAAAATAATAGTATGTTTGTAAAGAGACTTTTACTTGTCATAAGTGTAAGGCCCCGTGAAATTTTTTGTGCACAAAACCTAGTAGATGTGGTGTCATGGTCCGAATGATGTGTTAGGAATGCGTAGAATTCTGTTCGGACCCTTGGTAGTGATTTAAGTTTCAAAATGTAGAATAAAATTTTTTCCAGAAAAATGTCAATCTGCGGTGCACTTTTGCGACCGCAAAATCAATATGCGGTCCGCATAGTGACCGCAAATCGTTCCAGAGAGTTGCCCAAAATTGTGTCCAATGTGCGGTCGATATGCGATCGCATGTCAATCTGCGGTGCACTTTTGCGACCGCAGAATCGACATGCGGTCCGCATAGTGACCGCAAATCGTTCCAGAGCCTGCGTAATTTTTGAGCCATTCTGCGGCCACTATGCGGACCGCATGTTGATTCTGCGGTCGCATAGTGACCGCATATTTGACCCCGGCCCAGTTTTTGTAACATTTTGACCCGATCTCTTCTTTAATATAACACACCTCTTCTTCATTTTTATCATATCATCTCACCAAAAATTAGAGAGAGAAGAGAGGGTTTTTAGAGAGAAGTTCTTCATCTTCAAAGATTGTTCCAACTACTTAATTCCAAGGGATTCTAGGGCAAGGATTCAACTTCCCCAATATTTTCAAGGTAAAAACCCTAACTATTTTCTTTGATTTTCAGTTTTAATTGGGTAAAGAGAGGTTTGCATATAATAGATTTTGAAAATAGAATTTTTACACTCATGCATGATTATTGAACTTGATTTCTAGTAAAAAGAAGTGGGTAGAAGTAAGAGTCTTCAAGAACAAGGTTGGCAAGAATAGGATATCTTGGGTAAGCATAAAGTAGAAAGTTAACGGAAGAAAAATCATCACCAGGTATGTATGGCTAATTTTGATTCTTGTGAAATCGCCCTTATGTGTAAAATTGTTTGGCATGTGTTGATTTGAGAAATTGTATGTGATTAATTGATGTTGTTGTTGGATATTCAAAGTTGTTGTTGAACTATGAGTGTTGTGGTAAGAAATATGAACCGAAAGGTAAATGAGAGTTGAATTGGGTAAAGAATTTGTGAATAATGATTGTGATGGCCTATATGGCACCTTGTGGAAAAGAAATCGAAACACTTGAGAATTGGTTTATTGTGGAAAGAGATGAAACACTTGAATTATGGAAAATTGTTGAATATACATGTGTGAATATTATTGAATGTGGAAACATTGTAACTTGGTTGTGATATTGGCTTGAGAAGTAATTGAGAACATGAAACAATGTGCAAGTTGCTTATTTGAACTTGTTGAAATTGTGTGTAGTACCTTATCTGCTGTTTGAAATTGTTGTGTTTTCAACCGTAAGGCGGGGTCGTGTCGCGCGCCGCGACGTGGTGAAATAAGGTTTGGGTTGGGGTGATAAGGGTGGCCGAGGTAATAAGGGTGGTCAGGGGTAATAAGGATGGAAAGCGATCGAAATCGCTATTGAAAATTGATACATAAATCAATAATGTGAAATTGTGAAAGGAGACAACAGGAGAGTTTGCAACCTGTGGGGCACTGATTGCCCCTTTGTTTGACTACTTGTGCTTTATGTGATTGATTGGTAATTGTTAAATTGGTTGATCGTAGGAAGTGCTTTGAGTTGAGAATTATTTGAAATGAGGAAAATGTGGAAACATGGTTGGTTGGCTTAATTAATTGTTGATGTAATTTAATGGCTTGAGTTTACTTGGGACAAAGTTTGTCCATACATACCGGTACAATTTAAGTGTACTGACGTCCCTTTTGCCGGGGGCGCTACATTCGTGTCATGATTGTAGGTGGATCAGTAGCAGGCACTTCAGCTCGTCGGCGGTAGTATTCTTCTCCTTCCACTGCCCGTCTTGGTGAGCCCCTTTCTTCCTCGGGGCCTTGTGTGGTTCTTGCCACTTCGGTTTGGATTTCATTTTGGTTTTGAAAGGTATAGCCGGAGCCTTGTTACCGGCAAGTATTGTATTTCCCTTTTGTATCCTAGAGGCTCTGTAGACATGTAAACTGTGGGACTCCAGTCTTATATATATAAGGTGTTATGTCGGGCGTTGTAAAAGTTGAAATCTTGTTAATAAATCACTCGTATCATTTTATTTGTTTAATGTGAAATCAATTATGATTAGTAATATATTTGGTTAATGAGAAACAGTCATCACAGGGGTAACGCGTGGGAATGAAAGGCACCCAGGTCCGCTTGACTGGGGCAACCCGGTCAGGCGCCGGTCATGTTCCTCGATTTGGGGCGTGACAAACTTGGTATCAGAGCTTAAGGTTTTAAAGTGTCCTAGGATGTCTCGGAGCCGTGTCTAGTAGTGCCCTTCTTATAGGTGTGTTGTCGACCACATCATATAAGTAGGGGCTACACGGGCATTTAGGAATTTACCTACTTCTTTGTTAATCTATATCGTGCGGTAAAATGCAATGTGGAGATACCTGTGTCTAATTCGTGCCTTGTTCCCAAATTTTCAGAGTATGGCACCTAAGAAGAAGGCTAGACTCGGCCTTAGGGCCAATGCCGGCCCAAGTGCAGCTGTTAATCATGTACCCGATGCCGTGGGAGAGAATGACCCACCAGTCCCGAATTTGCCTGGCCCATCCGTTCAAAACCCAAGTGTCCCTATTCCAGCCGCGGCAGAGGATGCCACCAATCCTCCTGCCGGTGTTCCTGACTCAGATACAGTTCCCGTTTCGGGCTCTGATATCTCTAATGAAGAACTTAGGGGAGCCATCCATATGTTAACACAGTTAGTGGCCGCCCAGGCCCAGAGATCCCATGATGCCCCTGCATCCTCCAGCGGACAGGGAGATTCCTTTGGCTCCAGAGTCCATCAATTCTTGCGATTGGCCCCTCCAGAATTTTCAGGCACCGATCCAGAGGCTGACCCACAGGAATTCCTTGATGAGATCTACAAGACCCTTAGAGTAATGAAGGCTACAGATATAGAGGGGGTAGAGTTGGCCTCTTACAGACTGAAGGGAGCGGCACGTTCATGGTTCGAAATGTGGGAGGATTCCCGTGAGGAAGGGAGCCCTCCGGCCAGATGGGATGAGTTCGTGGATGCATTTATGGACCACTTCTTACCTGCCGAGGCAATGGCAGCCCGTGCCACTGAGTTCGAGGTTCTCAAACAGGGCAGTATTAGTGTATGGGAGTATCATATGGAGTTCGTAAGGTTGTCCAAGTATGCTCCTCATTTAGTGTCGACCATGGATGCCCGGGTTCGACGGTTTGTTCGGGGCCTTAGCCCTTTGGTGGTGAATGAGGCCGCCACAGCAGCCTTGCACTCAGACATGAACTATGGGAGGATTGTGGGGTTTGCTCAGGCCACAGAGGCCGGGAAATTGAAGATTCGTGCAGAAAGAGAAAGTAGCAACAGGGCCCGGTCAATGGGTCGTTCAGGGAGATCACTTCCAGGGAAGGGGTCATCAGGGCCATCCCAGTCATATGCTCGGTCCTCCGCGAGTGCACCGCCATCCGTGCACAGTCATCAGCAGGGCAGTTACTCGAGACCTGGTTCAGACAGCAGGAGGTCTCGTCAGTCTGGTCGTCCTGGGGTGAGATCCCAGCAGCAGGGGAGACCTACATGCCCCAAGTGTGGGAGATTTCATACAGAGACTTGCTACCTTGACCTTCTAGTGTGTTTCGGGTGCGGGGTGAGAGGTCACATTTAGCGGGACTGCCGTGCACCCCGTTAGGGTATAGGTAGGGGATCTGCTCAGTCATCCGGTTCTTCGACTGCTACATCATCAGCGCGTACTCCAGCATCAGCAGGGCGTGGTGCAGCTAGGGGTGGAGCTCAGGGTAGGGGTGGACCTAGCCGATTCTATGCATTGAGTGGCCGCCAAAATGCTGAGGCTTCTCCAGATATTGTTACAGGTATCCTGTCTGTTCGGACTATTGATTGCTATGCCCTTATTGATCCGGGGTCCTCCTTGTCTTATGTTACTCCATTCATTGCTTCAAGTTTTGGGATAGAACCCGAACAGCTTCATGAGCCGTTCTCTGTGTCGACACCTATTGGTGATTCTATTACAGCCTCACGAGTCTATAGGAATTGTGTTGTTACGGTGAGTGGTCGTGATACCACAGCCGATCTTATTGATCTTGGGATGGTAGATTTTGATGTTATTATGGGGATGGATTGGCTCTATTCGTGCTTTGCCAAACTTGACTGTCGAACGAGAGTTATGAGGCTCGAGTTCCCTAACGAGCCAGTTATTGAATGGAGAGGAAATGGTATAGTGCCAAGGGGTAGGTTTATTTCCTACCTTAAGGCTTCGAAGATGATTAAGAAGGGGTGTATCTATCACCTGGTTCGGGTAACGGACACCACCTCGGAGGTGCCTACCCTCGAGTCCGTGCCAATTGTGAATGAATTTCCTGAAGTGTTTCCAGATGAGCTTCCAGGCATCCCGCCGGATAGGGAAATTGACTTTGGGATCGATGTATTGCCAGATACTCAGCCAATATCCATTCCACCATACAGAATGGCGCCAGCAGAGTTAAGGGAGTTAAAGGAGCAGCTGAGGGATTTATTAGAGAAAGGGTTCATACGACCGAGTGTGTCGCCGTGGGGTGCTCCGGTCCTCTTTGTCAGAAAGAAGGATGGGTCACTTCGAATGTGTATTGATTATCGGCAGCTCAACAAAGTCACCATCAAGAATAAATATCCTTTGCCTCGAGTGGATGATCTGTTTGACCAATTGCAGGGAGCGAGGTTCTTCTCAAAGATTGATTTACGGTCCGGGTACCACCAGTTGAAAATCAGGGAGCAGGATATTCCTAAGACCGCCTTCAGAACTCGTTATGGTCACTTCGAGTTTTTGGTCATGTCTTTTGGGCTAACCAACGCCCCAGCAGCTTTCATGGACCTTATGAATCGGATTTTCAAGCCATTCCTAGATTCCTTTGTGATTGTATTCATTGACGATATTCTCATCTACTCTCGGAGCAGGGAAGATCATGCCGTTCACCTCAGAGCAGCATTGCAGACCCTTCTTCAGCATCAATTGTATGCCAAGTTCTCAAAATGTGAGTTTTGGTTGGAGTCCGTAGCTTTTCTAGGGCATGTTATTTCCAGTGAGGGAATTATGGTGGATCCTCGGAAGATTGCGGCAGTGAAAGATTGGCCTAGACCCACGACCCCGACAGAGATTCGCAGCTTTTTGGGTCTGGCAGGGTACTATCGGAGGTTTGTAGAGGGATTCTCAACCCTCGCCTCCCCATTGACTAAATTGACGCAGAAGCAGTTAAGTTCCAGTGGTCCGAAGCATGTGAGAAAAGTTTCCAAGAATTGAAGTCAAGATTGACCTCGGCACCAGTACTGGCCTTGCCAGAAGGCACAGAGGGATTTGTAATCTATTGTGATGCCTCCAGAGTCGGTTTGGGATGTGTATTGATGCAGCACGGAAAGGTTATAGCTTATGCTTCCAGACAACTCAAGAACCATGAGAAGAATTATCCGACGCATGATTTGGAACTTGCAGCTGTTGTGTTTGCCTTGAAAATATGGCGACACTATCTTTATGGGGTTCATGTAGATGTGTTTTCAGACCACAAGAGCCTCCAGTATTTGTTCAAGCAGAAGGAGCTAAATCCGAGACAGCGGCGGTGGTTAGAATTACTCAAGGACTATGATATGGACATATTGTACCATCCAGGGAAGGCAAATGTGGTAGCCGACGCTCTTAGTCGGAAATCCATGGGTAGTTTGGCTCATTTGGGTGTGGATCAGAGACCCCTGGCTCGAGAGGTCTACCAATTAGCCAGCTTGGGGGTTCGTATTTCGGCGTCAGACGAGGGGGATATTTTGGTGCATAATGGAGCAGAATCATCATTGGTCGCGGAAATCAAGGAAAAACAATTCATGGATCCAGCATTGGTTCGGGTGAAGGAAGCAGTCATGAATGACAAGACCTCGGCATTTGTACTCAGCAGCGAAGATGGTGTATTGCGGTGTCAAGATAGGCTATGTGTTCCGGATGTGGACGAGCTTCGGGAAAGAGTGATGGCAGAGGCTCATACTTCCAGGTATTCTGTGCACCCTGGTTCAACGAAAATGTATCACGATCTCAAGGAGAATTATTGGTGGAACGGTATGAAAAGGGATGTAGCAGGCTTTGTAGCTAAATGTCCGAACTGTCAACAAGTGAAGGCCGAGCATCAACGGCCTGGTGGATTAACTCAACTTATAGAAATACCAAGGTGGAAATGGGAGATGATCAATATGGATTTCGTGGTGGGGTTACCTCGCACTCAGCGTAAGTTTGACTCAATATGGGTGGTAGTAGATCGACTCACCAAATCAGCTCACTTCCTGCCTGTCAAGTCCACTGATACTGCGGAGCAATATGCAAGATTGTACATCAAAGAGATAGTAAGGCTTCATGGCACTCCACTTTCTATCATCTCAGATCGCGGGGCTCAGTTCACCGCTAACTTTTGGAAGAAGTTTCAGCAAGGTTTGGGAACTCGGGTGAATCTCAGCACAGCTTTCCATCCACAGACCGATGGACAGGCCGAGCGGACCATTCAGACGCTTGAAGATATGTTGCGGGCTTGTGTCTTAGATTTTAAAGGTAATTGGGATGAACACTTGCCACTGATAGAATTTGCTTATAATAACAGCTATCATGCTAGCATTCAAATGGCCCCGTTTGAGGCATTGTACGGGAGAAGGTGTAGATCGCCAATCGGGTGGTTTGAGGTAGGTGAAGCGGAATTGCTAGGGCCAGATATGGTGTACGAAGCTATGGAAAAGGTCAAAGTTATTCAGGAGAGAATGAAAACAGCACAGAGTCGTCAAAAGTCCTATGCAGACGTTCGTCGAAGAGATTTGGAGTTTCAAGTCGATGATTGGGTGTTCTTGAGGGTATCTCCTATGAAGGGAGTCATGCGATTCGGAAAGAAAGGGAAATTGAGTCCTAGGTATGTCGGGCCATATCGGATCGTTCAAAGGATTGGTCAAGTTGCTTATAGGCTAGAGTTGCCTCCCGAGATGTCATCAGTGCACCCGGTATTCCACGTGTCCATGTTGAAGAAAGTGATTGGAGATCCATCCACCATCATGCCAGTCGAAGCTATAGAGGTTAATGAAGATTTGTCATATGAAGAAGTTCCGGTTGCCATTCTTGATAGGCAAGTCCGTAAGTTGAGAAATAAGGAAGTTGCCTCTGTTAAAGTATTGTGGCGAAGTCAACAAGTAGAGGAGGCCACATGGGAAGCAGAAAAAGAGATGAAAGAAAAGTACCCCCATTTGTTTGATCAAGCCTAGAAGAAATTAGGTGACCCTCCTACTCCTAGTAGTTGTCATCTTGCCTAAGTTGTTTCCCTCTTAGTATTAGTAAGTCTCCTTTATTTGTAATGAGTTAGATGTGTTGTTACCTTGGGTCACTTGAACCGTTCTTGATAAATGAAAGCCTTATAAAGATTTACGTGTTTAATAAACAACTAATAGTAAGTGTAGATTGGTAATGATTTGTTAAGCGTACATGGTGTGTTAAAATGGTTAAATAAGGTAAGAATTCATTGAAGTGACTAGTTTATGTGCATTCGTTGAGGTAAGAAGGTGTATACCAGTTGTGAATAGTGTTATTGTTATATATTGTTGTTTGGTGATGTGTTTCGGGGGCCCTCTGACAGGTGGATATGTCCATAATACAAAGGAAACTCTGGCGAAATTTTTCTAAAATATAAGAGTTAGTCAAAATTTTGAGGGTTGCATATCATGTCTTTCAAAACCAACTCATTTATTTCAAAATCCTCATTCGAGGACGAATGATCTTAAGGGGGGGAGGATGTAAGGCCCCGTGAAATTTTTTGTGCACAAAACCTAGTAGATGTGGTGTCATGGTCCGAATGATGTGTTAGGAATGCGTAGAATTCTTCGCGGCGAGCTTGCGAGCCGCTGTTCGGACCCTTGGTAGTGATTTAAGTTTCAAAATGTAGAATAAAATTTTTTCCAGAAAAATGTCAATCGGCGGTGCACTTTTGCGACCGCAGAATCAATATGCGGTCCGCATAGTGACCGCAAATCGTTCCAGAGAGTTGCCCAAAATTGTGTCCAATGTGCGGTCGATATGCGATCGCATGTCAATCTGCGGTGCACTTTTGCGACCGCGGAATCGACATGCGGTCCGCATAGTGACCGCAAATCGTTCCAGAGCCTGCGTAATTTTTGAGCCATTCTGCGGCCACTATGCGGACCGCATGTTGATTCTGCGGTCGCATAGTGACCGCATATTTGACCCCGGCCCAGTTTTTGTAACATTTTGACCCGATCTCTTCTTTAATATAACACACCTCTTCTTCATTTTTATCATATCATCTCACCAAAAATTAGAGAGAGAAGAGAGGGTTTTTAGAGAGAGAAGTTCTTCATCTTCAAAGATTGTTCCAACTACTTAATTCCAAGGGATTCTAGGGCAAGGATTCAACTTCCCCAATATTTTCAAGGTAAAAACCCTAACTATTTTCTTTGATTTTCAGTTTTAATTGGGTAAAGAGAGGTTTGCATATAATAGATTTTGAAAATAGAATTTTTACACTCATGCATGATTATTGAACTTGATTTCTAGTAAAAAGAAGTGGGTAGAAGTAAGAGTCTTCAAGAACAAGGTTGGCAAGAATAGGATATCTTGGGTAAGCATAAAGTAGAAAGTTAACGGAAGAAAAATCATCACCAGGTATGTATGGCTAATTTTGATTCTTGTGAAATCGCCCTTATGTGTAAAATTGTTTGGCATGTGTTGATTTGAGAAATTGTATGTGATTAATTGATGTTGTTGTTGGATATTCAAAGTTGTTGTTGAACTATGAGTGTTGTGGTAAGAAATATGAACCGAAAGGTAAATGAGAGTTGAATTGGGTAAAGAATTTGTGAATAATGATTGTGATGGCCTATATGGCACCTTGTGGAAAAGAAATCGAAACACTTGAGAATTGGTTTATTGTGGAAAGAGATGAAACACTTGAATTATGGAAAATTGTTGAATATACATGTGTGAATATTATTGAATGTGGAAACATTGTAACTTGGTTGTGATATTGGCTTGAGAAGTAATTGAGAACATGAAACAATGTGCAAGTTGCTTATTTGAACTTGTTGAAATTGTGTGTAGTACCTTATCTGCTGTTTGAAATTGTTGTGTTTTCAGCTGTAAGGCGGGGTCGTGTCGCGCGCCGCGACGTGGTGAAATAAGGTTTGGGTTGGGGTGATAAGGGTGGCCGAGGTAATAAGGGTGGTCAGGGGGCAATAAGGATGGAAAGCGATCGAAATCGCTATTGAAAATTGATACATAAATCAATAATGTGAAATTGTGAAAGGAGACAGCAGGAGAGTTTGCAACCTGTGGGGCACTGATTGCCCCTTTGTTTGACTACTTGTGCTTTATGTGATTGATTGGTAATTGTTAAATTGGTTGATCGTAGGAAGTGCTTTGAGTTGAGAATTATTTGAAATGAGGAAAATGTGGAAACATGGTTGGTTGGCTTAATTAATTGTTGATGTAATTTAATGGCTTGAGTTTACTTGGGACAAAGTTTGTCCATACATACCAATACAATTTAAGTGTACTGACGTCCCTTTTGCCGGGGGCGCTACATTCGTGTCATGATTGTAGGTGGATCAGTAGCAGGCACTTCAGCTCATCGGCAGTAGTATCCTTCTCCTTCCCCTGCCCGTCTTGGTGAGCCCCTTTCTTCCTCGGGGCCTTGTGTGGTTCTTGCCACTTCGGTTTGGATTTCATTTTGGTTTTGAAAGGTATAGCCGGAGCCTTGTTACCGGCAAGTATTGTATTTCCCTTTTGTATCCTAGAGGCTCTGTAGACATGTAAACTGTGGGACTCCAGTCTTATATATATAAGGTGTTATGTCGGGCGTTGTAAAAGTTGAAATCTTGTTAATAAATCACTCGTATCATTTTATTTGTTTAATGTGAAATCAATTATGATTAGTAATATATTTGGTTAATGAGAAACAGTCATCACAGGGGTAACGCGTGGGAATGAAAGGCAGATAGGGTCAACGATTCTAGAAAATAAGAGTATGTTTGTAAAGAGACTTTTACTTGTCATAAGGTCGGGAGAAATGGGACCCAAGGAGGTACCATATGTCAAATGTGAAAGATTGTGAGTTCCTAGAACGGGCTAATCATAGATTTGTGATTTAAACAAAGTTTCGGGATACTAAGAAAGCCATAACGAGTGAGAGAAATGAATGTGTTGCCACAACAACCCAAGATGGTAATTGGGGCTTGATAGAGAGCCTCTAAAGAGCCTTACAAATAGATAAGTGTTAAGTGATGTTCAGACAAACACTCCTTGCTACATATGTCCCAATAAGAGTTAAGAGGTGAGCCGGATGGAATGCCTAAGGTAAGAGACCACGTAATATATGGAAGAGTGCGTGGCTATTCACTAACTAGGAAGAATGAGGTGAGAAGAAATGGGGAGAAAACCTTTAAATTTAGATGGTCATGGTTATTTAAAATAATTTTTGCATCAGAATGGTGGACTCACTTAGGGCACAAGTGTTAATAAAAGTTATAAGGGATTAACCGCAATGCAACCGACTTGGATGACACTGAATATCAACTAAAGAGGTCTAGAGATAGTTCATGTCTACATACAATGGGAAGCGAGGTTATCGTTGGTGAGGTTGTGGTACTGTAAAATGATTAAACAAGACATAATGATTTTTCAAATTCACAGGAGACAGACAAATGTGTGGAATATTAAAGCTATTAATTATGCACTATCCGCAAAAAAAGATGGGAATGAAAAGTTCGGAATGGATTGAAAGAGGATGAAAACTCGTGACAGACTAGACGTGTTTGGCATGATAACTCTTAAGCGGCAATATCAGGGAACTTTATTGGTAACTATAACATGGGGAATAAGGCGAGTTACTCATCCGAGATAGAATCAAGTGGACTAAGCCTTACACTTAAGAGTGAAACCAAAAGTTGTTGTTGAAGTATTGAAGAGGATTTAAAGTTTCAGAGAATACCCTTCTCGGGATAGTGACCCTTCGTAAGTCATATGCATATAAAGGTTGTTGATATACGTTTTGAGAGGTGTTTAACCGTAATGAGGGATGGTAGGAAATTTCACAGGGGAAGTAGTGCGGTTTCTTAAAGTCTGTAATGCACATATGGGGAGAAGAGGTTGGTTAAGAAAAGTTAGAGCACAATGCTACTTTACATTCGATACAATGCCGTGCAAGTTAGTGTTATTCGGGGTATATGTGCAAAGTTAGCCAGTGCTATTCATTTGAGACAGGAGGTCATATGAGAAAACTCATTCAACCAATGCCATGGGTTAAGAATTATGAAGAGTTAGTAGCAATTGTTCACATGGGGTCGTAACCACATCAAGGAAATTATAGTGGAACTCAATTCGTGGAAGGTCTTATGTATGAGGAATATAGTAAGGATGTTCCGCTATCGATGTAAAGTATTAAGGTGAAAGTTATGCCTCCAAGGTTGGTTAGGGTGTGTGTTGATGCAGCACGGAAAGGTTATAGAGTATGCTTTGAGATAACTCAAAAAAAAAAAAAAAACAAATCACGAGAAGAATTATCCGACGCATGATTTGGAGCTTGCAGCTGTTGTGTTTGCTTTGAAAATATGGCGGCACTATCTTTATGAAGTTCATGTCGAAGTGTTTTCAGACCCCAAGAGCCTCCAGTATTTGTTCAAGCAGAAGGAGCTAAATCTAAGACAACGGCGGTGGTTAGAATTACTCAAGGACTATGATATGGACATATTGTACCATCCAGGGAAGGCAAATGTGGTAGCCGACGCTCTTAGTCGAAAATCCATGAGTAGTTTGGCTCATTTGGGTGTGGATCAGAGACACCTGGCTCGAGAGGTTTACCAATTAGCCAGTTTGGGGGTTCGTAGCTCGGCGTCAGACGAGCGGGATATTTTGGTGTATAATGGAGTAGAATCATCATTGGTCGCGGAAATCAAAGAAAAACAGTTCATGGATCCAGCATTAGTTCGGGTAAAGGAAGCAGTTCTGAATGACAAGACCTCAACATTTGTACACAGCAGCAAAGATGGTGTAATGCGGGGTCAAGGCAGATTATGTGTTCCGGACGTGAACGAACTTCGGGAAAAGGTAATGGCAGAGGCACATATTTCCAGATATTTTGTACAACTAGGTTCCACAAAAATGTATCATGACCTTAAGGAGATTTATTGGTGGAACGGTATGAAAAGGGATATAGAAAGCTTTGTAGCTAAATGTCCGAACTGTCAACAAGTGAGGGCCGAGCATCAACGGCCCGGTGGATTAACTCAGATTATAGAAATACCAAGGTGGAAATGGGAGATGATCAATATGGATTTCGTGGTGGGGTTACCTCACACTCGGCGTAAGTTCGATTCAATATGGGTGGTAGTAGATCGACTCACCAAATCAGCTCACTTCCTGCCTGTCAAGTCCACTGATACTGCGGAGCAATATGCAAGATTGTACATCAAGGAGATAGTAAAACTTCATGGCACTCCACTTTCTATTATCTCGGATCGTGGGGCTCAGTTCACAGCTAACTTTTGGAAGAAGTATCAGCAAGGTTTGGGAATCTAGGTGAATCTCAGCACAGCTTTCCATCCACAGACCGATGGACAGGCCGAGCGGACCATTCAGACGCTTGAAGATATGTTGCGGGCTTGTGTCTTAGATTTTAAAGGTAATTGGGATGAACACTTGCCACTGATAGAATTTGCTTATAATAACAGCTATCATGCTAGCATTCAAATGGCCCCGTTTGAGGCATTGTACGGGAGAAGATGTAGATCGCCAATTGGGCGGTTTGAGGTAGGTGAAGCGGAATTGCTAGGGCCAGATATGGTGTACGAAGCTATGGAAAAGGTCAAAGTTATTCAGGAGAGAATGAAAACAGCACAGAGTCGTCAAAAGTCCTATGCAGACGTTCGTCGAAGGGATTTGGAGTTTCAAGTCAATGATTGGGTGTTCTTGAGGGTATCTCCTATGAAGGGAGTCATGCGATTCGAAAAGAAAGGGAAATTGAGTCCTAGGTATGTTGGTCCATATCGGATCATTCAAAGGATTGGTCAAGTTGCTTATAGGCTAGAATTGCCTCTTGAGATGTCATCAGTGCACTCGGTATTCCATGTGTCCATGTTGAAGAAAGTGATTGGAAATCCATCCGCAATCATGTCAGTCGAGGCTATTGAGGTTAATGAAGATTTGTCATATGAAGAAGTTCCAGTTGCCATTCTTGATAGGCAAGTCCGTAAGTTAAGAAATAAGGAAGTTGCCTCTGTTAAAGTATTCTGGCGAAGTCAACAAGTTGAGGAGGCCACATGAGAAGTAGAGAAAGAGATGAAGGAAAAGTACCCCCATTTGTTCGATCAAGCCTAGAAGAAATTAGGTGACCCTCCTACTTCTAGTAACTGTCATCTTGTCCAAGTTGATTCATGGCCGGAGATTGAATGACAAGATATAAGCTAACGGAAAATTGATCGAAATATGCGAAATAGAAATAATTCACCTTGATCCAATTATTAAAAAGTAAGATTGTTTACTATCCTTAATCCGATCTTAATTAGCGAAAGCAAGACTATGCGATTAAAATCGATCTAACATTAGCATCTAAAACCCGGGGTAACTTATCTTGTCTACTTAAGTATAAACAGATTTCGAGAGAAAATCAAGTGAAGAAATTCAAAAATAATTCAAAATACCTTGCATTAATAATTAACATCAACCAAATTAATAACTTAAACATGCTTAAATTAATTGACTTTAACAAATTACCAATTTAACATATCAAGGGAAATCTCAATCCGTACAAATACATTATACAACTAACAAATGTATATCACAAAATTGAATCCGGTTCTAAAAATTACTAACCAATAACCCAAAGTCCCTTTAATCTAATTACTAAAACAAAACTCCGAATTTCTAATAGTAACTTGATGTATTCCGAAAATCTATGACTGCAGTAACTGATTAAACAAAGATGCAATACAGAGGAAAATTTAAAATGATAACAATAGTTTCTTCAGTTGATTCCGAAATGATTCAGGTACATTGAATGAAAAAACTTCAAAGCATTATAGAGGATGAAATACTTGGGATTTGAATTGAAATAGAGCAAAAGAAAAGGTCAGCAACAGCAAGTGAAGAAAAACAACAGTTGGCAGCAACAAACAAGCAACAGCAATAACACTTGAAACTCCAGTATAACTCAAAGACCTCAAACTTAGAGAGGAACAGAATCCAGGCAACGACCCAAGATCAATTGGTGAACCAAACAGAAACAAACGAATGATCTCCAAAGAATTGAACACTCAAAATTCGAAAGAGAACACTGTATGTGTGTGTGTGTGAAAACAGGGATATACTCTTCTGATACACACTGTGAAAACAGAGAACACTGTGAAAACAGTGTGTGTGTGAAAACAGTTTTCTGTTCTGAGTGTGTGCCTGTATGTGTGAATTCTAGAGAGTATTCACTGTATGTGTATGTGTGTTCACTGTATATCACTGTTGTTTACAATCAGAGAGTATTATCAGAGAGTATATAGAGTATATCACTGTCTATTTTTGTGTTTTCAGACTCTCAAACGTGTGCTCTCTGTCCTCTGTTTTCCAGTGCCTCTTTCTTTTATAGGCAAAGAAAACAAACCTCAAAACCTGTCAAATATTCCTTGCACATGCCTCTCTTTGAACCTCTAAATCATCCTCCCTTGTGCTTTGCTTTTCCAGCTCTAAAGAGCATTCACAAGGGTCTAATACACTAAAAACTGCCATGACACTCTCTGTCCAGTCCATTACTTATTGTCTAAACCTATTTTTAAATGAAAAGGTGTATTGGCAGCCTGTTCTTTCTGTTCAAAACATGTGACATAGTTCTCATGTGCATTACACCTGTAAGGCCCCGTAAAATTTTTGTGCATAAAACCTAGTAGATGTGGTGTCATGGTCCGAATGATGTGTTAGGAATGCGTAGAATTCTTCGCGGCGAGCTTGCGAGCCGCGGTTCGAACCCTTGGTAGTGATTTAAGTTTCAAAAATGTAGAGAAATAATTTTTCCGAAAAAGTGTCAAATATGCGGTCAAGAATGCGACCGCAGAATCAATATGCGGTCCGCATAGTGACCGCAAATCGTTCCAGAGAAGTTGCCCAAAATCGTGTCAATAATGCGGTCGAAATTGCGATCGCATAGTGAATCTGCGGTCCAATTTGCGACCGCAGATCAGGAATGCGGACCGCATAATGGCCGCATTTCGTAGCAGAGCTGGAGTAATTTTTGAGGCCATTTTGCGGTCACTTTGCGGACCGCATGTGTGTTCTGCGGTCGCATAGTGACCGCATATTTGACCCCGGCCCAGTTTTTGTAACATTTTGACCCGATCTCTTCTTTAATATAACACCTTTCTTCTTCATTTTTATCATATCACCTCACCAAAATTAGAGAGAGAAGAGAGGGTTTTTAGAGAGAGAAATCTTTCATCTTCAAAGATTTGTTTCAACTACTTAATTCCAAGGATTCTAGGGCAAAGATTCAACATCCCCAATCTTTTCAAGGTAAAAACCCTAACTATTTTCTTTGATTTTCAGTTTTAAATTGGGTAAAGAGAGGTTTGCATATAATAGCTTTTGAAAATAGAATTTTTACACTCATGCATGATTATTGATCTTGATTTCTAGTAAAACAAAAGAAGTAAGTAGAAGTAAGAGTCTTCAAGAACAAGGTGGGCAAGAATAGGATATCTTGGGTAAGCATAAAGTAGAAAGTTAACGGAAGAAAAATCATCACCGGTATGTATGGCTAATTTTGATTCTTGTGAAATCGCCCTTATGTGTAAAATTGTTTGGCATGTGTTGATTTGAGAAATTGTATGTGATTAATTGATGTTGTTGTTGGATATTCAAAGTTGTTGTTGAACTATGAGTGTTGTGGTAAGAAATATGAACCGAAAGGTAAATGAGAGTTGAATTGGGTAAAGAATTTGTGAATAATGATTATGATGGCCTATATGGCACCTTGTGGAAAAGAGATCGAAACACTTGAGAATTGGTTTATTGTGGAAAGAGATGAAACACTTGAATTATGGAAAATTGTTGAATATACATGTGTGAATATTATTGAATGTGGAAACATTGTAACTTGGTTGTGATATTGGCTTGAGAAGTAATTGAGAACATGAAACAATGTGCAAGTTGCTTATTTGAACTTGTTGAAATTGTGTGTAGTACCTTATCTGCTGTTTGAAATTGTTGTGTTTTCAACTGTAAGGCGGGGTCGTGTCGCGCGCCGCGACGTGGTGAAATAAGGTGTGGGTTGGGGTGATAAGGGTGGCCGAGGTAATAAGGGTGGTCAGGGGCAATAAGGATGGAAAGCGATCGAAATCGCTATTAAAAATTGATACATAAATCAATAATGTGAAATTGTGAAAGGAGACAACAGGAGAGTTTGCAACCTGTGGGGCACTGATTGCCCCTTTGTTTGACTACTTGTGCTTTACGTGATTGATTGGTTATTGTTAAATTGGTTGGTTGTAGAAAGTGCTTTGTGTGAGAATTATTTGAAATGAGGAAAAATGTGGAAACATGGTTGGTTGGCTTAATTAATTGTTGATGTAATTTAATGGCTTGAGTTTACTTGGGACAAAGTTTGTCCATACATACCAGTACAATTCAAGTGTACTGACGTCCCTTTTGCCGGGGGCGCTACATTCGTGTCATGATTGTAGGTGTATCAGTAGCAGGCACTTCAGCTCATCGGCAGTAGTATCCTTCTCCTTCCACTGCCCATTTTGGTGAGCCCCTTTCTTCCCCGGGGCCTTGTGTGGTTCATGCCACTCGGTTTGGATTTCATTTTGGTTGTAAGGTATAGCCGGAGCCTTGTTACCGGCAAGTATTGTATTTCCCTTTTGTATCCTAGAGGCTCCATAGACATGTAAACCGTGGGATTGTGGCCTATGTATATGTATGGGGCGTTGCAAATATAAATTATGAACTTGTTAGTAAATAAATCACATGGTTATGTTTATGCATTATGAAATCAGTCATTGTTGGTAAGATATTTTGGTTAATGAGTAACAATCAACACAGGGGTAACGCGTGGGAATGGAAGGCACCCAGGTCCGCTTGACTGGGGCAACCCGGTCAGGCGCCGGTCATGTCCCTCGATTTGGGGCGTGACAACACCTCTTAGACAAGCTATCTGTTGGCTTTCAGATTTTAAGTTAAAAATCCAACACAGCTATATCCAATTCAATAAACTAATAGAATCAATCAACAGAATCAAGCAAACAAAAGAATAGTTCAATTCGAACCAACATGAACCAATCTGCCCGGGATTCTCAAACAATAATTCCGTGAATTTAAACAACAACATTCGTTGAGTCGAATCACAATATGTGCGATTGACATTCAAACAAACACAGGAACAGTGAATCGGGAAATCTCGGCCAATGCCGGACTTGTGCTCTAATGTTCTAACAAACGAACCTACGAATCTAATCGACGACATTCAATAGTCGATTACAACAAACACAATCAATAACACCCAATCGATGAACAAATTTTCATTAATTTAAGCCCTTAGGCCGAGAGAGAAAAAGAAAAAATGAAAGAAGCAAGAATGTTATTCGGCTTCAATAATCGACTCGAATACACACACTTATCAACAAACAACAATCAATCGATTACGATACGTACAATCGATAAACAAAAGCTCAAAGCAGTGAATCCAAGGATTTCGGCCAATGCTGGGAATACAAAAATTAATCGTTCGACGACGCTAATCGACGCGAACACGTATTCGACAACATACGTAATCAAATAAACAAAGACAGAAAAACAATTGACCAAATAAAAGGTCTTTGAGAAGAAGTGACAAAAGGGACGGCCAATCAACAATCAAGAAGAATTCAATCAACTAAACTAAACAAATACAAAAGCAAATTGAAATAAACAGTAAACAAGAAAAATTACCTCAAAGAGAAATCAAAATTGAACGAGTCTCGACCCCAATAGGCTTGAGTTTGCATTTTTGAAGTTAACGGACTTTAATTGAAGTGTTTTTCAAACGAAAAACAATCCAATTAAAGTCCATTGACTTCAATTAACTTTAATTCGGACAAAATCCCTAGGTTTCGAATTCTAGGGTTCTTGAAGGCTCAATTTGGGGCTTGACCAATTCCGGCCGGATTTGAGGGGTACCAAGGCTATTTCGGGTGTGAGGGGGTGAGGTGAATGTATGGTATCAATTTGGGATGATTTGGGATAAATTGGTTTTAAACTCGAATCTTCAATTGAAGATTCGAGAATTTCCGTTTTGATTCGAGATTAACTAAGCACGGGATTGGAATGAGGGGATGAAGGGGAAGCTACGGTGTAAAAATGGGGGTGATTGGACCACGGCCGCCGGCGGAGGCGATTTCCGGCCGGCGGCGTGCGGCGGGGACGGTGGAGGCTTCTCTAGGGTTTTTGGTTTGGTGTTAATTGAATTGAGAGAAGGGTTTGGGGGGTTGTTTGGTAAGTTAAAAATGGGGAATTAATCTCAGCCGTTAGATTAAACAAATCCAACGGCTGGGATCAATTGGATCGAATGGAATGGGCTGGGGCAGATAAGGTTGGGGTATAATTGTATTGGGCCTGGTCTTGGTTTTGATTGTGTGGCCCAATCCGAATTGTTTTCATTTTTCATCTCTTTTGTTTTTAGTTTTCTTAAATTATTTCAAACTAAATTCCAAAATCCTAATCACATTATAAAAATTAACTTATTAAAAGTATTAATTACACTCCAATAACAATTAAACATACATAATTAATACAAAAAAAATAAAATCACACAATTGGACAATAAATGGTAAAAATGCAAAATACCTAATTTTTTTGTTATTTTTTCATTTTCGTAAAACAAACCCAATTACTTTAAATTGCAAACATGGATTTATATGCAAATATATATATATATATATATATATATATATATATATATATATATATATATATTTTTTTTTATTTTTTATTTTTTTTTATTTCATATTAATTTAAATAAATAGAAATGCGCACGCAAAAAATGCGAATAATAAGAGAAAGACAACACACAAAATCACAAAGATCACGCTTAACGCGAAACTATTTTATTTTGAATATTTTGGGAGTAATTCTCACGTAGGGCAAAAATCACGTGCTCACAGCTGCCCCTCTTTGCGCAGAAACATGAAGAGTTTTCGTGCAAAGATAATGAGCAAATACGAGCGATTTTTGTCTGTTTTGAGCACTCCGTGTGAAGCATTTTGAAAAGATTTTGACCGAGCCTTTGCTTCGGGAGGCTTCCTACATATCCCGGGCTAAACAGGAATCAGGTCAATGTAGTTCGGGAAGTTTTGGTAGCTGGGACTACCGTGGACTGACACTTTGATGTTACTGTTGCTATTGTTGCTGCTGTTGCTGCTTACTGCTTACTGACCTCCTTATTACATCAAAAGAAATTAAAGCTGAACTAGCTATGCTATCAAACTACGAGTTACAAGATTCCTATCTATGATTCTCTTGAAAACTTGATCTTGAATCTTAGCTGATTCGCTGTAGACCTCGATCTGAATCTTGATGCTCCGCAAGCTGTACGTGCTTGTTTATTTCTGCAACATTGAGTGAAACGGAGTCGGCGGAGCTTGTTACTTCAATCATCTTCTGAGCAATCGTGCCTTTGTTTACTCCAACATTTGAACTCTTTTCTTTTGGTTCTTTTGTTCTTTTCTTCACTCTGGATTGGTGTTCCATTTGTAGGTTATCTCGATCCTTGCGTCCCGAGGTCAAACCTATTTAGACAACAAAACAAACAAACGAACGAAATTTTTCTGCCCCAGTTTTGCTAGGAAAATTTCGTGAGTTAGTTGTGACACATAAAGTGATTAAAAGACTCTTTGGTATTGGGTAAGAAAGTCATGGTTTCACAAAGGTTCAAACGGCTTTCTGGCCGGGATTTTGTAGAAAAGTTTCACGGCTTTCTGGCCGGAATTCAAACAATATCTAACGATTTTTGGCCGTCGGATCCTCGGTTTTTTGGCCGGGGTAAAAATAAATGGCTCCGCAGCTTTTCGATCGGGAGATCCTCGGTTTTTTGACCGGGATAAAAGTTTCACGGCTTTCGGTCGGAATTCAAACAATATCTAACGGTTTTTTGGCCGTCGGATCTTCGGTTTTTTGGCCGGGTAAAAATAAATGGCTCCGCAGTTTTCGACCGGGAGATCTTCGGTTTTCACCGTGGATAAAAGTTTCACGGCTTTTCGGTCGGAATTCAAACAATATCTAACGGTTTTTTGGCCGTCGGATCCTCGGTTTTTGGCCGGGTAAAAGTAAATGGCTCCGCAGCTTTTCGACCGGGAGATCCTCGGTTTCGACCGGGGATAAAAGTTTCACGGCTTTCTGGCCGAATTCAAACAATATCTAACGGTTTTTTGGCCGTCGGATCCTCGGTTTTTGGCCGGGTAAAAGTAAATATCTAACGGTTTTTTGGCCGTCAGATCCTCGGTTTTCTGGCCGGGGATGAAAGTTTCGCGGCTTTCCGGCCGGAATTCAAACAACATCTAACGGTTTTTTGGCCGTCAGATCCTCGGTTTTTTGGCCGGGTAAAAGTAAATGGCTCCGCAGTTTTCTGACTGGGGAGATCCTCGGTTTTCTGACCGGGATAAAAGTTTCACGGCTTTCGGCCGGAATTCAAACAATATCTAACGGTTTTTTGGCCGTCAGATCCTCGGTTTTTTGGCCGGGGTAAAAGTAAATGGCTCCGCAGTTTTTTGACTGGGGAGATCCTCGGTTTTCTGACCAGGGATAAAAGTTTCACGGCTTTCTGGCCGGAAAGACCCTCGGTTTTTCTGACCGGGGTCCAAACAGATATTGGACTGATATGATTTGATTCTCTTTTTCGGAGTTTTCCTTTTCTTTTATTCTCTTTTTTTGGCCTTCTTTTAGGCGTTCTTTTTAACCATCAACAAATGCATAAGATAAATCTCTAAAAAGAAACTTACTTTTTTATGTGTTTTCCTTGTTCCAAAGCCATTTCAAAGCTTGCGTATTTCACTTCTTCGAGTGGTACCTTCTTCTTGCACAATTAAACAGACCTGCTTTCACCAAAGAACATTTTATCAGTTGAAAAAGTGGTTGGCTTTGCGGCCTTGGTTATCTTCATTGCTTGATCGTTTCCCCATTTCCATTGAGAAGTTTGCTACCAATTGTCTTTGGGATGACTTCCTTTCGAACCGACCGGGTTCATTCCCGGAATTCCATGGGGATTTTCCGTGTAGGTTCTATCCTTCTGCCTTATTCTATCTCTTCTAAGACCTTAGCCTTTGATTTTCGTTTCCTTTCTAAAACTCTTTTCCTTTGGAAACAATCGATCATTACGATCCAATCGTGGATTGTAACAATACACCACTGAGGCTGTTTTTCTTTTCTTCTTTACCAGGCGGAGTCCTGTAAAACCGGTCCTGTCACCTTCCTTTGTAATATTTTCAGAATTAAAATTAAACCGAAAGGGATTCAAAGAAGAAGAATGAATCAAAGAATGGAAAAACGTATCAAAGATAGAGGAGTCCCTTTCGAGGGAGAAAAGAAGGACTTATCTGAGGTATACGCTGACTTTAACCAACATGACATGCTCCTCGGACTAGATGCTTGATCGTCACAAAACTCCCATTTTCTTATGAACTAAAACGGGTCTATATTTCCGAGCTAAGGAGCCGTGCCAGGACCTCTCGTGGTGAAACAAACTTTTCGGTTGATAGCGCCCTTTGCGGGTTTTCGCCAATCGACCTCTCTCATTTCTCTTCTTACCATCGCCGGATAGCACTCTTTGCGAGTTTTTACCAACAAGGCTCTCTCATTTTGTATTTCTCTACTTCCATCGTCTTATGGTGCCCGAAGGTTTTCACCAATAAGACTCTCTCATTTTATTTATCTACTTCCATCGTCTTATGGTGCCCGAAGGTTTTCATCAATAAGACTCTCTCATTTTATTTCTTTTCATTCCAGGAACCCCGGATCGTAACAATGATGTTTTCACAACTTCCAATCGATCTTGAAGGAATTGTACTCGGTTCGGGTAACAAGAATTGTAAACAAAATTACAACTTTGGAATCATCTTGACGGATCTTAAACCGAATCAAAAATATCATCTGCCCCAGTTTCATTTTTGGGGAAACCGAGATTTTTGATTTGGTGTGACTGAACCTCAGGGAGAGGTTGCCTACGTATCCTTTGGGAATCAAGTCAGAACGTAGTTCAGGAAATTTTTTTTTTTTTTTGGTTTGGTTTGGATTCCAAAGAGGGTAGCCAAAGAAAGGTAACCGGCTCAAAGGGTTTACAAAAAGGGTTGGTAGTGTTTGGGTAGCGGGAATAAAAGCCTTCAATCGTTTCGACTTGTGAGGACCTCATTGAAGCAAGTTCAGACATAATACCTTTTCACAGCATCTGCATTCACAGCCGTTTCAGGATCTTTTCCTTCCATGTCTCCCAAGTATAATGCTCCTCTTGGCAGTATCTTCCTGATGATGTATGGTCCTTTCCAATTAGGAGCGAATTTTCCTTTCGCTTCCTCATGATGTGGAAGAATGCGTCTTAAGACCAACTGACCTACTTCGAAGTTTCTCGGTCGTACTTTCTTGTTGTAAGCACGAGCCATTCTTTGTTGGTACAGTTGTCCATGACAGACCGCAGCCATTCACTTTTCATCGATCAAAGTTAATTGTTCCAAACGAGTCTTAACCCACTCGCTATCTTCAATCTCTGCTTCAACAATTGTACGAAGCGAAGGAATTTCTACCTCTGCCGGTATCACAGCCTCAGTTCCATAGACTAGCAGGTATGGAGTTGCTCCCACCGATGTGCGTACTGTAGTACGGTATCCCAATAAAGCGAACGGTAATTGTTCATGCCATTGTCTAGAACTTTGGATTGTTTTTCTCAAAATCTTCTTAATGTTTTTGTTCGCCTGCTTCCACGGCACCGTTGGCTTTGGGCCGATAAGGGGTGGAGTTCCTATGCGTTATTTTGAATTGCTCGCATATTTCTTCCATCAAATGACTGTTCAAATTCGCAGCATTGTCCGTGATGATAGTTGCGGGTATACCAAAACGACAGATAAGATTTGAGTGTACAAAATCCACCACCGCTTTCTTGGTGACTGATTTGAGAGTGACGGCTTCGACCCATTTTGTGAAGTAGTCGATAGCCACCAATATGAATCGGTGTCCATTTGAAGCTTTCGGCTCAATCGGGCCGATGACATCCATTCCCCAAAAGACAAATGGCCACGGCGCTGACATAGGATGCAGCTCAGTTGGAGGTGCATGAATCAGATCTCTATGTACCCGACATTGATGGCATTTTCGGACAAAACCGAAACAATCTTTCTCCATGGTCATCCAATAATAACCTGCTCGAAGGATTTTCTTGGCTAAGACATACCCATTCATATGAGGCCCGCATACTCCTGCGTGTACTTCGTGCATGATTCTTCCTGCTTCTTCGGCATCAACACACCTTAAAAGGTTAAGATCTGGGGTTCTTTTGTACATGACCTCGCCGCTCAAAAAGAAACCACCTGCATGTCTCCTAATGGTCCTCTTTTGATCTCCAGTAGCATGTTCTGGGTATTCTTGCGTTTTCAAAAATCTCCTGATATCGTAATACCATGGCTTGACGCTTGGTCCTTCTTCGATCGCATTGCAATAACCGTGGCTTTCCCTGATTTGAATTTCCAAGGGATTGACATGGGCGTTGCCCGGATAAGGTAGCATTGAAGCTAAAGTGGCAAGTGCATTGGCTAGTTCATTGTGACATCGTGGGATATACCTGAACTCTATCGATGCAAATCGCTTGCCAAGAATGTTCACGTGCTGTCGATAAGGGAGGAGTTTAACGTCTCGAGATTCCCATTCACCTTGAGATTGTTTGATAATTAGATCCGAATCTCCCATGATCAACAAATCTTCGACACCTTGATCAATTGCCATGTTCATACCCATGATACAAGCTTCATACTCAGCCGTATTGTTCGTGCAAAAGAAACGGAGCCTAGCCATGGCTGGGTAATGCTGGCCAGCAGGAGAGATCAAGATTGCCCCAATCCCTACACCTTTAGCGTTTACCGCCCCATCGAAAAATATTTTCCAAGCATGACTGTCTTCCGAAACAACTTCTGTCGTATTTACCTCTTCATCCAGGAAAGTAGGTATTCAATGGTTGATACTCTTCGTCGATCGGGTTCTCGGCCAAATGGTCTGCCAATGCTTGGGCCTTCATTGCCGTGCGAGTGACATAGACTATGTCAAACTCGGTGAGCAGGATTTGCCACTTTGCCAATCTTCCGGTGGGCATCGGTTTCTGGAATATATACTTCAAAGGATCCAACCGAGTAATGAGGTGAGTCGTATGGGCTTGGAGGTAGTGTCTCAATTTCTGAGCGACCCAAGTTAAAGCACAACACGTTCTTTCCAGCAAAGTGTACTTGACCTCATAACTAGTGAATTTCTTGCTCGGGTAGTAAATCGCATGCTCTTTCTTCTCTGCTGCATCACGTTGTCCGAGAACACAACCAAAAGAGTTTTCTAAGACTGTTAAATACAAGAAAAGAGGTCTCCCTGGCTCTGGCGGGACTAAGACCGGAGGGTTTGACAAATATTCTTTGATCTTGTCAAAAGCTTCTTGGCATTCAGTTGTCCATTTGATTGCAGCGTCTTTCTTCAACAACTTGAATATGGGTTCACATGTGGAAGTCAAGTGAGCGATGAACCTACTGATGTAGTTCAGTCGGCCTAGAAGACTCATTACATCTTTCTTTGTTCTGGGGGGAGGTAAATCCCGGATGGATTTTATCTTTGTGGGATCTAATTCAATACCTCTTCTACTGACTATGAAACCCAAAAGTTTACCTGACGGGACTCCAAAAGCGCATTTGGCCGGATTCAGTTTCAAATCGTACTTCCGCAACCTCTCAAAGAATTTCCTCAAGTCTCGCACATGATCGCCTTGAGTTCTGGATTTGATGATTACATCGTCCACGTACACCTCTATTTCCTGATGCATCATGTCGTGAAAAATGGCAGTCATAGCTCTCATGTATGTTGCTCCTGCGTTTTTCAAACCGAATGGCATGACTCTGTAACAGTAAGTCCCCCAAGGTGTGGTAAAAGCAGTCTTCTCGGCGTCCTCTTCATCCATCAACACTTGATGATATCCCGCATAACAATCCACAAACGACTGTATCTCATGTTTGGCACAGTTATCAACAAGGATGTGGATGTTCGGTAAAGGAAAGTTATCTTTAGGACTTGCTTTATTCAAATCTCGGTAGTCAACACATACTCGAGTTTTTCCGTCTTTCTTTGGCACGGGCACAACATTAGCCAACCACGTGGTGTATTGTACCACTCGGATTACCCCGTTTTCAACTGCTTAGTGATTTCTTCTTTGATTTTATCACTGATGTCAGTCTTGAACTTTCTTTGCTTCTGTTGCACTGGGCGACAGTCGGGGTAGATTGGTAATTTGTGCACCACTAGATCAGCTCCTAATCCTGGCATATCATCGTAAGACCAAGCAAACACGTCTTTAAATTCAAACAAGAGTTGGATTATTGCATCTCGTGTTTTCTCATCCGTGTGGATGCTTATCTTGGTCTCTCGGACCTCTTCATCAGTTCCCAAATTAACCGGTTCGGTGTCATTCAAGTTTGGCTTAGGTTTATTATCGAAATGTTCCAATTCTCGATTTATTTCCCTAAAAGCCTCATCTTCATCGTATTCCGGTTCTTGGTTCATTATTTCCAGATTAGGTGGCGTGTTCGGATCTGAGCATGAGTTCCGCAAGCATGTCATGTTATTTAAAGCCGCATTATTAGGACTGAAAAGGAAGAATAGATAACAAAATTAGAAAGAGTGCAAAAGTAAGGAAATATTTATTTTATTTTCTTTGAATTTTCTGAAAACAAACAAATTACATTGGGGAAACCAAAATACATGAAAGAAAATAAAAACATCCAAGCTACATCCTGAAGTAACTTGTGATGAAGGAAAAACGACAGGACAAATCTACCAGAACTCCCGCCTGATGGGGAAGGGTGTGGCTTTCCAATTTTGCAATTTAGCTTCAGGGCCCACATACAGCACCGCAGCGGTGCTTGTTCCTTCTCCCGATTGGACCATATTAACATCATAGAGCATTTGCCTCATGGCCCCACATATGTCTTCAATTTCCTCCGCTGTAAAGACCTCGTCTTCTTCTTCTTCACTGTACCTTGGTCGGACAAAAGTTTGGTATAGATGCGGCAATGGTTGCGGCAGAACCCATCCTTTCTCCTTTCTCTTTTTGGCCCATCTTTCATCTTCAGGGGTTGGGCGAAAGCCCACTCCGAAAAACTTTTCAGCTATAGGTAAAGTTATCAGCTTCGGCACTCCTTGTAGGGATTTTCCCAAACCTTTTCCTGGCTGGAAGCCATGTTTAATTATTTCTTTCGCCACCATGATGGAGGCATTAGACAAAAAAGGTTGGGGGAGAGGGTTCCCTTCTTCGTGTTGATCCGCCAACACAATCTCGAAAGCTTGATAGACAATGTTTTCGCTTCCCGCTTCCGCTTCCAAGCAAGGTATGGATGGATCTCGATAAATTGATTGCTCATCTTCCCCGTGGACCACGATCTCTTGTCCCTTGTGCTCAAATTTCAACATCTGATGGAGGGTAGAGGGCACAGCTCCGGCCGCATGAATCCATGGTCTCCCTAGAAGAAAATTGTAAGAAGTGTCCATATCCAAGACTTGGAATGTCACTTCGAAGTCCACCGGGCCGATGGTCATAATTACATCAATCTCTCCGACAGTATCTCTTTTCACACCGTCAAAAGCTCGCACACATATATTGTTAGGCCGAATCCTTTCAGCTCCGATTCCTATGCGGCCTAAAGTGGAAAGCGGGCATATGTCTACCCCCGAACCCCCATCAACCATGACCCTCTTCATATAGTAGCCTTCGCTTTTGACGGTCAAATGCAAAGCTTTGTTGTGGGCGGCACCCTCCAAAGGCAAATCAGCTTTACTGAAGGAAATCTGATTGATCGCGAAGAATCTTTCTGTCATTCTTTCAAGTTGTTCGGATGAAGTCTCAATAGGCACATACGCCTCATTCAAAGCTTTTAACAAAACCTTTTGATGTCCAGTAGACTTCATTAGAAGGGACAACATCGACACCTGCTCCGGGCATTTACGCAGTTGGTCTATCACCTCATAATCAGGCATTTGCATCTTTTGAAAAAAGACCTCTGCCTCTTCAGCACTTACAGGTTTCTTCGACGGGAAACGCCTTTGTGTGGCGTTATTTACCTCCTGTGTGTTTAAGTACTTCTGTCCTAAGACACTCTCAGATGAATTTCCCACGATCTCTTTCCCTTTGCGCATAACAAGTGTTCGTTGGTAGCTCCAGGGTACTGCGGATGGATCTGTCATTGGTTTTTGTTGCACGCGTGCAATAACCACAGGTTCATCCGGTTTTCGGGCCACATAAGTTCCCTTTGGTACATACATTGATGTTTCTCTCTTTAAATGGAACTTCTTGGGGGCACCTATGGACAATGGTTTTTCCACTCTACCTCGTGGGAGGTAAAGGACTCCGCCCTTCCGAGACGATGCTTTCAATTCAATCGTCTTTTCGGATTTGGTTTCAAGAGCTTCAACCTTTTTCCTCATTTTCTCTTGTTTCGGGGTAGCCTCGGGACGCTTCTCTATGTTGGCGATGGCGATTATCGCTTTCAAAGCTGGGTCAAATTCTTTGTCGTCACAAATCATCCCAATCACCGGTCCGTTGTTGTGGGCTGGTAATGGGTTGTTTGTCACATTTGGGATGTCTTCATCCGCGAAGACGATCCTCCCCTGATTGATCAATTCTTGTACTGCTTTCTTTAACGTCCAACAATTGTCAGTACTGTGTCCTTCAACACCTGAATGATATGCACAGTATATCCCCTTCTGGTAGGCAGGAGAGTCTGGATTCTGCCTGTTCTGCGGAACAGGCTGCAATAGGTTTTCTTAGCCTGAGTTTTGGGAAAAGAGTGGAATACGGCTCCCCAATAGGTGTAAAGCTCGTTTTGGGTTGCTCACGGTGGCGAGCGTTATTTGGCCGTGGATTATACTGGTTTGGGTAAGGAGGTTGGTTTCTCTGGAATGGAGGTGGATTCCTGTTGGCTGGTGGCTGTGGCCGTGCCTGAGGTTGAATGTTCATGACCGCATAGGGTGGAGGCGGAGGAGCATAAGCCATGCCGTGATGTGGATAGTAATGTTGGGGGGCCCTGTCGGAGAATACCTGCCTTGAGGTTCGATATCTCCTGTCTCCTACCGCTGCCATAGCAGATTCTTCTTTCTTCTTGCTTCGGGGCATCCCTCCAGACCCGCCTTGAATGGCTTGGGAAGTTGCCCGAATGGCCGCTTGGCTCAAAATTCGCCCTGTTTTCAAGCCATTTTCTACCATTTCTCCGATCTTGATAGCTTCGGCGAAAGGTTTTCCCATCGCCGACATCATATTTTGAAAGTAATCGGGCTCTTGAGCTTGGAGAAAAGTCGTGACCATTTCAATTTCGTCCATGGGGGTTTCACCCTGGACGCTTGCTCTCGCCACTTGATGGCATATTCTCTGAAGCTTTCTGAGGGCTTCTTTTTAAGTTCGATAGAGAATTCCTGTCCGGCGCAATATCGATGTTGTATTGGAATTGTTTTACAAAATCTCTGGCCAGATCATCCCAGATGTGCCATCGAGATATGTCTTGATCCATATACCATTCGGATGCTATTCCGACCAAACTTTCTCCGAAGTACGCCATCAACAATTCTTCCCTGCCGCCGGCACCCCTCAATTGATTGCAGTATTTCTTCAAATGAGCGATGGGGTCGCCATGTCCGTCGTACTTTTCGAACTTTGGTGTTTTAAAACCTGATGGCAAATGGACGTGCGGGAACATGCACAGATCGGCGTAAGATACACTCTTCTGTCCACTCAGACCTTGCATGTTCTTAAAGCTTTGTTCCAAACTCCTCATTCTTTTTGCCATCTCATCTTGCTCGAGGGTCTTTGGATTTTGGCTCGGTAGGAACTCGTATCGAGGTGGCTGAGAATATGTATTGGCTGCAACCTGGGTATGGTCCCGTGTGAGCGGTGGTGCTGGGAATGTAAAGGATGAGGAGTCGAAGAAAGGAGCATGTGCGGTGGGGTGCGTTGTGATTAGAACTGGCAATTCAACGGACGTTCTTGCAGATGTATCATGTGGTGCTAACCGAGGATGGGATGTGGAGGGTGATTCGGAGAGGTTTGTAGCATTGGAATACCCGAACAGAGTAGGCGGGTAATTGATGGGGGTATTTGAAATACCGCTTGACCTGAGAAGAATTTCAGGGAACCCAGGGACCAGACTCGGGGGCTCTTTCCCGTTGTTCCAATCGTCCAACATCTCGAGCATGCGGCAACGCGGCATTCTATTCTCTTCCAAAGCTGCCGACTCAGTAGCCGGGATGGTTGCCAATGAGCTTTCCTCTGAAACGGGGATGGTTGCTAAAGGCATTTCCGAAGACATGTCGGCACCCTTTTTTGATCTAGTAAAATAGGAATGAGTACTTTCAGGCTGCCGAACTTTTCCTTTGGACCTTGTGAAGTACGAATGTGGTGCCAGATTACCGCAAAGTTAACCACTTTTACTAAAACCTGGAGTTTGGCAAACAAACGGTTAGTCTGAAACAACATAACAGATAAGTAATCTCACGTTGGGTGTGATGCACTTATACAGGTGATAATGTTGCTACATGTATTCGTTTGCGATGCGTCATTCCGGTTTGTATTTTCTTTCGCTTTCATCTTTCATCGATCTTATTTTTCTCTTAACTTCTTCCCCCCCCTTTTTTTTCATTTTTATTTTTATTTATTTATTTTTTAGTGATGGTCGAATCTTATGTGGATTGCCTACGTATCATGTCCCCGCATGAATCAGACCGGGCGTAGTTCGGAAACAATAGACATAAGATGAAGTGTTCATGAATTTTATTTCAACAAACTTAAAACTTGAAACACTTGCAAAATACAGCAATGGAGAAAAAATTGTAAAAGGATAAACAGACTCTAAAACAAAAGACTCTCCTAAGCATGTTCCAAAGCCTCGAATCTTTGCGCCCGGGGGGCGTTGTCTGGCCTTGCTGCAGTTCTTGGGGTGAGATCTTTCTGTATACTTTCCAATTCTGCCATGACTTGGTGGACACATTCCATGATTGAAGAAAAGAGTGCAGGCCGAGGTACTCGTTCGCAGTTCAAACACCTCATAGTAATGTAGTGCCCGATCTCATTGATCCTGGTTCTGATTATGTCTTTTTCTCTGAGCAGCTGCCCTATGTGCCTGTTCTTTGCCCCTAATACTTGAGAGTTGCCCGAGACATGGTCCAAGAGCCTATCTATTTGTCTTTCCATCCGTGCCATCAAGTTGTGACAACGGTCTCTATCTGCTTTAGCATCCTGGACTTGCCTGAGAGTTCGCTCTTTAAGAGTGGCATTTGCTTTTCTCAAATCAACGATGATCGCATCATAGTCTTTTTCTACTTGTTGTAGACGGAGTGCTTCTTGGTGGGCCGCTCTCTTCCATTTTGTTCGGACTGCAACCAAAGCCGCTTTTGCCTTCTCCAAGTCTTCTTGGTGTTCAAAGGCTTTCCTTTCCAAATCGTTTATCAGCATTTGATCACTCCGACTCCTCCTTGACCTTTCTGCGGCCAATTGCATCTCTTGAATTCGAGTTTGGAGTGCTTCTCTTTCCTGCTCCCAACCGGCCCTTTCCCGATCGAAGTCAGCCTGTTGTATGTCCATGGCTGCTTCCAGGATTCCTTTGTCTTCTTTTAAAGTGTTGATGCAAGATTGGAAATTTTGTGCTTTTTCATGCTCAACCTCCCTAACTCTGGCTTCTATTTCTCTCTCCCAATCGACGGCATACTTCACTGACCTTTCTGACCTTTGCTCTGGTATTGGTTGGTTGTGGAACCATTCAAGATAAGCGAGACTCACTTCTCCCCATTCCCGATCGGCAACCATTTCGTTGATGTCGGAGAGTCGACTACCGAACCACACCTTCTGTGCATAAGTCTCCCTCGGGGTCTCTTCTGTCACAAATTCCCATACAAATGATCGCATATCCTCAATTGGGGCCTTTTTCTGTTCTCTTCCCAACTGCCGCATGACACGTAGCGGGGCATATGGTTGGAAACCCCTGAAACCCATTAATATGTAGAATGGGCGATATGTCGACATATGCATGATTTTGGCGGAAGGGAACCAATAATAATTCCAGGTAAGTTGATCGGCTCTCAAAGAGTTGAGGAGTTCTTGCCAAGTCCTCAAGTCTTCTGGAAGGTTACAACGGGCGGCTCTGTTTGTATGACAGCGAATATAATTCAACCAATCTGCTTTGAAGTTTATCACAATTGGGTGATGGTAGAGATGCTCTATAAACCACATTTGTAATAAAATATTGCAACCCTCAAAATAGTCTTGTCCTTCTTGGCACCGAGTTAAGGCCCGGAAGATGTCTCCTAGTATCATCGGAAGAACAGTGTGTTCCTCGTTACTCTGTAGATATGAGACCACCGCAGCTAAACGGATTCTGATGCGTCCACCACGTTCGGGAAAAACCATGGTTCCCAAAAAAGCGATCATGAAAGCATAGATTCTTAAATCTCCCCAGGCATCATAATTTAGCTGGTTAACAAATTCGACGTTTGAGAATTTCCCAAACCCTTCCTTATCACCAAATCTGTCGTAGAGATAATCTAGTGGCACCCAACCGTTCTCCGGACAACCGAGGGGAACCCGCCGGAGACATAGCTTTTTCAAGAAGTTATTCACACTCATCTGCCTAGGAGCTGCAGGTCTCATCTTGTGCAAATCTCTTCCGAGCCCCGTGAGTCCGCCCAATTCTTCCAAAGTGGGTGTCATTTCACAATCCCGGAATTTGAACACATTGCTTGTTGAGTCCCAAAAACTCACTAAAGCTCTGATCACATTTTTATCCGGTTTTATCATCATGATGTCCGGAAGAAATTTGAGGTGCTTGTGAACTTGATTTCTTTCCCAAGCTGAAAAACTAGTCCACCATTTACGGAGCCGATCCGGGGTTTTGTCCTGGACCATGAACATAGGTGGCATTTCGTCTCTCACCCTTTTCTGGCCGATTCGTTGCGAGGAAGTCATGTTGATCCTAGAAAAGATAAAAAATGGATTTAAGATTTTTTTTTTTTTTTTTTCAAAATTTTTTTTTATTATTATATATAAAAAAACGAATCTTGTTAATACGGCCTTTCAGCACTTGAAGAAGATTTGAAGGCTGTATAACAGGATACCAGTGTGATGTCTATATTCCGTTTTGCGAAATTAGTCCTCCGGCGCCCTTTTGAGGCGTTTGGCTATTTTTGCAAAATTTCCTAACTCTCGACTAAGAACAAAAATCCTAATTCTAATATTTTTTTTTATTATTGTTTTTTTTTTCTTAAAAAAAATCAGTATTAGTTGAGCCCGATATGGGTTGCCTACGTATCTCATTTTTGGTGAGAATCAAACTTGCGTAGTTCGGTAATAAAAGAACTAAATCATTTTAAGAAAAGAAAACGAACCATTTTTAAACAGCATTTCTAATACAAATTATTTTCAAAGGAACTAAGAAAATTTATTTGGAAATTTATTTTCAAAGAAACCAAACTATTTTTGTAAAATTAAAAAAAAAAAAATTTTTTTTGCATTTTTCAGAATTTATTTTTAAAGAACTAACTATTTTCGTAAGATTAAGAAAATTTATTTAAAAAAAATATTTTTTTTTCAGAACTTATTATCAAAGAACTAACTATTTTCATAAAATTAAGAAAATTTAGTTTGGAAAATTTTTTTTTTTTTTTTTAATTGAGCATTTTTCCAGAATTTATTTTTTAAAGAACTAACTATTTTTCATAAAATTATTTTAACTATATACCTTGACGTTTTCCACTTCTTCCTCTTTTTAACAAACCGGTCGGCATGTAAGATCGAAACAAATAAATGCACACAAAAAGATGCAACAAGTTGGTCTTTTTGTTTCAGGTACACCTGTCCTAGACAGGCCCAAACCCTGTGTTGAGCCTCCTAAGTCAAATATGCACATGATGCAAATAAACGTTCCTATCGGGGATCCGGCATAAGGTCTTGTTATTCTAAGTCATCATCCTGTTGGAAAAGTGTCTAGACCGGCTTTAACTCGAGCGGACAACTCGAGCCGAAGAGTGTCGGTGCACCGGTAGCATGACTTTCCGGCTTAATTGAAAAAACTCTCCGCCTAAACATGTGTGACTACAAAATCCTTCACCGGGTGCCAAGCACCACGACTATCTTGAGAAAAAACGGGCTATGTCCAGCAAATGCCCGGTATTATATTTCAAAAGACTCAGAAGAGAAGAAAAAAAAAATTGGGTATCGGCACAATTTATATACAGATCACAAAATATCAAAGCGGTAAAGCAACCTTTAGCATATCAAATATAAACATGTAATAAAATCAGGATAATAAATAAGCCAAATAAAATAATTATTCAAAGCTCGAATTCTTAAACCCTGAACCGGTAGTCCTGGGTTTTATTCCCCAGCAGAGTCGCCAGAGCTGTCACACCTCCTTTTGGCGCGCCCGCTACCCGGGGGTAGGAGCGCGAGGGAGTTTTTCCAATTTAAGTGACAATATTCGAAACGGGATTATTTTATTTATTTCAGAGTCGCCACTTGGAATAAATTAAGGTGTCCCAAGTCACCGATTTATTTAAATCCCGAATCGAGGAAAATTACGACTTTTCAAATGAAGTCTGCGGACCAGAAATTCTAAGTAAGGAATTCTATTGATCCGAGGGAAGGTGTTAGGCACCCTCGGATCCCGTGGTTCTAGCACGATCGCTTCAATTATTATAAATGGCTAAAAATACCTGATTTTATACATATTTATAAATTATATGCTCCAATTAAATCTTTTAAACCGCTATATTAATTTGAAACTATGCCAAAAGAAAGACTAATTGCAACATAGACTCGGACTTTTGACAGATAGGTGAATATAAAAAAAGGTACCCGGATTATTTATTTGAAACTATGCCGATTAAAACCGTCGTAAAACTAACCCAAAAAAAAAAAAAATCAATTTACTTAACAGTGTATCCCTTAAAATTATTTCCAATTAAAGAATCATACCAAATGATATATTATTTCCTAGCTTTGATTTATGGCCGGAGATTGAATGACAAGATATAAGCTAACGGAAAATTGATCAAAATATGCGAAATAGAAATAATTCACCTTGATCCAATTATTAAAAAGTAAGATTGTTTACTATCCTTAATCCGATGTTAATTAGCGAAAGCAAGACTATGCGATTAAAATCGATCTAACATTAGCATCTAAAACCCGGGCTAACTTATCTTGTCTACTTAAGTATAAACAGATTTCGAGAGAAAATCAAGTGAAGAAATTCAAAAATAATTCAAAATACCTTGCATTAATAATTAACATCAACCAAATTAATAACTTAAACATGCTTAAATTAATTGACTTTAACAAATTACCAATTTAACATATCAAGGGAAATCTCAATCCGTACAAATACATTATACAACTAACAAATGTATATCACAAAATTGAATCCGGTTCTAAAAATTACTAACCAATAACCCAAAGTTCCTTTAATCTAATTACTAAAACAAAACTCCAGAATTTCTAATAGTAACTTGATGTATTCCGAAAATCTATGACTGCAGTAACTGATTAAACAAAGATGCAATACAGAGGAAAATTTAAAATGATAACAATAGTTTCTTCAGTTGATTCCGAAATGATTCAGGTACATTGAATGAAAAAACTTCAAAGCATTATAGAGGATGAAATACCTGGGATTTGAATTGAAATAGAGCAAAAGAAAAGGTCGGCAACAGCAAGTGAAGAAAACAACAGTTGGCAGCAACAAACAAGCAACAGCAATAACACTTGAAACTCCAGTACAACTCAAAGACCTCAAACTTAGACAGGAACAGAATCCAGGCAACGACCCAAGATCAATTGG